>MU839274.1:0-56750 GCA_030685235.1 Copromyces sp. CBS 386.78
CTGAGTCATCCAAACCCCTGTAAAAACCTCCTCCCATAGACATGCTTCCCCTCACTGGCTTATCTATGGGAGAGCGGACGGGATCCCGAGTTTTCTAGTGGGTATGGTCGTATGTGATAAAGTTACTCTGCATCAAAGGTTATATACCCCGACTCGTTTGCTCTCTGAACTGCCCTCTGCAACCTCCTTTTTCTCTTTTCTTTTCAAGAATAAAGGATTTGATTAATCGATCACTCGATGATGACGACCGAGATAACGCTCCCCGGATTCTGAAATCGCAAAAACTATCCACGCCGCAGTGAAATATCTGTGTTGAATAGAAGAGGTCTAGAACCAGCTGGAAGTAGGGATTATTGGCAGAAAATAGGGGCAAGGTATCTTCTTCTAGTATCCCAAAGCTCTCGCCGCCACGCCGGAGTCGCTGCCCTACCAAATCCTCTCGAGGACGTGGTTAGTGGTGCCTTCACGTCCTCATCTGGGTATTCCAGCAAGATAAACAACGGTTCCCTCTACTCTTCCGGCTCTCGGCTTTCCTCTCTTGTTCTCATCTCGATTTCTACCTAGGTAGGAAACTCGATCTCCTCGTTTGGAACCGGACGAGAAGCCCGGCTTACCAACCCAACCTCTAAGTTAGGCAGACCACGCATCCTGATGCCTCTTTGAGGCTGCGAGCTGCATGCATGCTTTTATTCACCGGGCGGGGTTGATGTCAAGTTGAAGGAGGCTTGGTCTGCCAATGGGAGAGCGAGAATGCTTCTTTGCGGATGTACCGAAGCAGTGGCTTGATTGAAGTCACTCGTATTTTCCTTCTTTTTCTTGGACCAGGCTGTGGGAAGGATGCCTCTTGGGCGCAATGGATGAATGGGTCACATATCGCGGCTCGCGATCTATGTTACCTGGCATTGGACAAGAAGAAGCAACGTGCATAGGTATTGAATTCCTAGCCACCACAACTTACCTCCATCATGCTCGTCGTCTCACCTATCAGGATGGTAATGCTGAATTAAAGCAAACTGCTGAGAGCTTGATGGATGCGAAGTCTGCTTCTATCGAGGCATTCTTCGGTCGCTGATCTAGAACGGAAGTATGTGCCGCCTTCTGCCTCGGCCAAGAAGGGATGTGATAATGTACTATCTTTCCCTCGCTTGGAGCATTGCTAGTGAAGTCAATAGCTGACCGTATATGCAAGGGGAAATCAGAGTAATGGACTGACTTACCCAATTCATTGAACTCGTTCAGCAAACCCTTCCAGTTTCGCTCAAGTACCATTGTTTCAGCTCTGCCCACCGTGCCCTTCAGATTATGGACTTCTCTCCAAACTCCATAGTCATCGAAAAAAACTCAGAACGCTTGCCTCGAGGGATGGTTGCGAGTACTGTCCCTCAACTTCCCCCTTTCTACCTAGTTATGTTTTGATCGAACTGCCCAACTTCATCCTCAAAATTCCACTAGTAGCCGCTATAGCCATCATTTATACCGGTCGGGTCAATATCCCAATCATTACTGCCCCGGCCAGACAAGCAACAGTCTGTTCCATTGCTTTCCGAAAGCTGTCCACAGCCATCGGATCTTGGCCCAGCTCCAGATGCCGAGCAATCTCTGTCACCGGCAACAATGACAATCCAGTCCCTTCTCCACAACCTTGAGTCCGGTTGCAAGCTAAGGCTCCGCAAAACGGTGGAAGGACGCCACAGCAAATATTCTGGGACATGTCCGGGCACCGAATGAAGGCCTGACTAGGCTGGTTGCACAAGCTGGCATCACCGTAGTCTTCCCAGAATATAAGGTCAAGAAGAGTGGGCCAAGGCGCTTTAGTGGTGGTAGTCGAGGTCGAGCAAGAAGCAGCGTTGCTCTTCTGGATAAAAGACCGAAGTAGGGAAAATACAGAGAGTGTGATCTTGAGGAGGAACTGGCGTAAAAACAAGGTCTTTTGCGACATATTTTCTGTGACAATGCAGGATATTGGCTTTTAGTGGACGGTGATATTTTGGAACATAAAGTGACAGCAGCTGGAGGTAACACAGGGGGCGTGATTGGAATCCGATGGGTGGAAGCAAGGATTTGAGCGGGCGTGTTGGAGTAAGGCATCGATGGTATTTATCACCCAGTTCTGCACATCTTGAAATACCTGCAAGGCATATGCCATCCGCCGAAACTCACGGGCTAGTGCAGAGCTCGATGCCTGTTTCCTAACGGTCAAGACAGTGACACGATGGCAGAGATGTACCTATGCCGAGGAGGGGTTGGAGTCGGGTTTTCGGACGGCCATTACCGTACGGAATGACTAGAGGTACCTAGGTGAATTCTCTTCTGGGATTGGGCCATTGTGAAAAGGCACAAAAGGCTCGTCGGTCGTCGCTTACAATCACGCAGGCTCTTTCTGCAATCCTTGTCGCTTCCACATCGGAACTGCACAACTGGAAAGAACGTACGAGAGAACCAACGAGGTTGTCGGTAATAGTAGTTGGAGGATGTATCGTGAAAACGTGAGGATGACGGGAAGGATCGACAGTGCCGTTATCCTCGCCCATGACGTCATTGGACCCTTATGTAATCCGCCGCAACAGCCGCTGCGTCCTTCCTTCGAACCTCTTACGCGCACTTCGGAAATGATGGAAAATTTTGGGCCTGGTGATCTCATGACTCCTTCCATTATGACGGGAATGGAGTGGTTCCATTGACAGGCCAAGGCCTGTTGGGGAGATAGAAATAGGCAGAGACCCCCAAACCACCACACCAACATCAAGCTTCATCTACCTAATTAATTAGCACCGCGCAATACCTAAAGTGCGTGAGCCAAAGTCACCTCAATACCATCTAATACCCCCAAATCCAAGCCTCCAAGATGCAGAGCTCAATGGCACAAGCATATGCGGCACCTCCCTCGGTCCCTAACACGTCGACGGAGAAGTCCCATCATGTTGCCCCTACCGCTGCCACTGCTGGCGCTGGCACCCCCTTGGCCACCCAAGCGCACCACACTGCGGGCACAACAGATCCTCAAGTCGATGCCACGACTGGTACTACCACCGCCGCCGGCACAACACCAGCTACCAACCGCCCGACCACAGCAAGCACCTATGCCAACGAAAAGTCGGTAGCCACCACCCCCGCTGTCACTCAGAGACGCTTCGGCGCTTCCGACATCATCCTCTTCATCCTCGCCATCTTCCTACCACCTCTGGCTGTCTTCTTCGACCGCGGCTTCAAGGTCGACTTTTGGATTAACATCCTCCTGACTATCCTGGCCTGGTTCCCTGGCATCATCCATGCCTGGTACGTCCTCTACAGGCACCCTACCGGCAGGGCCTAGAGGACCAATCCGGAAAGGAAATCGGTAGTGCATTCGCGGACACGGTTGGCTGCGCGACATCCAGTTGAGCCTTAGAAGTGCAGAGCGTCGCAAGACTGGGTTATCGAGACATCCTCGAGGTAACCGAGCATCACAGAATCGGAGGAAATGGAGGAGATATGGTGCATAATTGGATATTGGCAAAGCCTTGCAGAGTTACACGATACCCCTACGTTGTATTTTTGGTTGTTGTCATTTTGGTATCTGAACATGAATAAACTGAACCTAGGTCAACATACCGGTTATATCTGAAGCCCCGTCCGCGTTTCCTACTTTCATTGCCAGTTCCTTCCCCGCCTCCAACTCCCTTCCTGTCCTTTCATGGTTCCGCCCTCAACATTGACCAGGAATCTTGTCCCAGTGGCACCCTCCTTGGTATATCTTCACCAGAACGAACCGTCTCATAGATACCTGCCGCCATGTCCTCCGGCGTAGTCCACCTCTCTGGAGACTGCGGATCATCAAAGTACCTATCCACAGCTTGAAAGATCCCTTCAAACCCTTCGTATGCCGCATGTTCATCAATCCTCTTCCTTCCAGCAATGAGACCTGTCCTGACAGCTCCCGGCTGGATACAGCTCAGATGAACGTTCCACTCCGGCTTGAGTTCCTGTGCCATACACTCGGTGAACGCCTCCAGTCCTACTTTGCTAGCCTCATAAAACGCTGCCCCAGCAACTGCTACGCGCCCACCAATCGACGTAACGTTCAGGATCACGCCTCCCTGAGCGCCATCACACGACGGAGACTTCGGATTCACATCGCGCATAATACCCACCGCCCGCCGCGTGATGGTCATAGGACCCCAGGAATTCGTCTCGAATACGGCCCGACCGTCGGCCTCGTCCGTGTTTTCGGTGTTGCCGTACATGAACATTCCAGCATTGTTGACAACCACGTCAAGGCGACCAAAGTGCGTTATAGAGGCATCAAGGGCCGTGTCGATGGAAAAGCGGGAGGTTACATCCAGAGGAAGCTTCAGAAGCTGCGAGGAAGGTGTAGACTCAGGGAGATAGGAGAGGCCGGTGGTAGGGTTACGAGCCGTGGCAACCAGACGGTGGCCCTTGGAGAGGACAAGGTTGCATAGGGCACGGCCTATGCCTTGCGAGCAACCGGTTACTGTGGGAGTGTCAGTTACGAGCGGAGGCTGGCTTTAGGCGAGCGACAAGGGGGGCATACTAAACCACACGGCATCTGCCGGAAGATAACCCTTCTTATTCGGATCCCATTCTGGGTGATGAGGAGCCTGGTGAACCGTGGTGGGTAGAGATAAAGGGAGAGTAAAGTTGACAAAGTTTTGAAGCTGCAGATACTCGACTGACTTTAAAAATCTCATCGTACAGAGCATACCGACCATCTCATACCTTCGTCACGTCAATGCCAGCAGTCGATCTATGCCTCTATCCAACATCTACCCCTCAATACGTAGCGAGCGATACTACGTGCCAAGTGGATATCAGCACCACGACAACATCCCTCGGTATATCCACACAAATGGAATGATAAACATTCCGGTGCATAGTTCCTGCAGCGTCGTTGGAGCCGGCAAATGAAGACTATGGTAATATTGAGAAGCACTTGTTACCCATTAACGTCTAAAGAACCGAGGAAAGGACGTGATCCTCTAGCCAATCGTAAGGTTGCATTGCGCCAGCCGTTGGGCAGCCGGATGAGGCTAACGTTTGGGTTGAGCGTGCCTCTCAGCTTCTTCCTTGAACACGTCAACACATATTCCCGCTAGCAGGGTGTCGGATCTTCAACCCGAAAAACACACTCCTCCCTTGACTAGTCGTCTTAAAACAAACCATCGGATTCAAAACGGGTGTAAATATGGATATGACTGATGAACCCTGTCCGTATTGCGGAAAAGCTCGAAAGGTCCTGCCTAAGCATCAGAAGAAGCCGCAGGTAAGACGACTGGCAAGTGGCAACAACACCGGACTACGATATGTTTCTTTTACTTGTGTCAATAAGCACTGACCTTTGTCTCCCATAGTGGATCGCGAAGCTTGCTCCAGTTGCAGCTTCGATAGGTGACCAAGCTGCTTCTGACGTACTGCCGCCAACAACACCGACGCCATCAACCACGCCGTACCGACAGCCCTACCCTTCGGCACAATCACCCCTCGAAAGGCTACCACTAGAGATACGGGAACACATATGCCAGCTTGCCGGATGGCAGAAATCTCACCCCGCAGCTATCTGGACGCGCTATGTCAAGTGGGAAGACAGGCACCAACCATGCAACCGCAGGCGGTGCTGCCAGAAGTCTCTCTATGGTTTATCACTGGTCTCAAAGTCCATGGCCGCTCCAGCACAGCGCGCTCTGTTTAGGGAAATTGTTCTCAACAAGCCTCGGTCACTTGTCAACGTATGCAAAAGCCTGCTCTTGTACCCCAAGAACCGCGGCTATGTTCGACAAATCGCCGTGGATTATCACAAGTACATGGAACAGCGCGAAATGTACGACAAGCCGGGTCAGAGACACAATCACCTTACGACCAACCGGATGCATCTGCTTTTGTCAATCTGCTTGGGCCCGCAATAATGGAACAAGGACCGAGCAGTATTGGGCAATAAACTCCCTCCATCAAGCCTATCTTTCGTATCGTGAGAATCCCGGGGCTGCTCGTGTTGATGCAAATGCCGATGCTTTCAGCGATATAACGGATGCAATCTTGGCACTGGTTAGAAGGTACCCATTTCTCGCCGTCCTTACAATCAATCAACCAACCTAAGCGGCTCGGGGAAACCTTGGGTTCAGCCGTTTCAGTACAGCAGCAAGCTTTTCCTACATCGCAATCTACCGATAACGACACTCGACCTAGGTTGTTCCGTCCTCCGGATACTGTTTGAAACCGAGTATGCCAACTATTTCTGGCACCATTGCCTTCCCACCGTGCAGGACCTTACACTCAGAGGGTTTTATACCGATGAGGTGAGATGGCTGAACAGCCCGGCCGTGAAAATGGGCCAACCTGGCCGACTGGTCACTGTGCATGAACCCGCGCCTCAGAAAACTTGACCTCGTCAAATTCGACGAGAAAGTGTCTGCCGGAAGCAGACACAACTGGAACACGATTCTGCCCCAGTTCAAGGATACACTTGAGCATCTCTCGATGAGCGGCTACAAGGAATCCATCGACGAAGACCAAATGACTTGTCGCTTCGGTCCCAGCCGCATGTTAACCTGCCTGCCTGAACTCGAGAAGCTGGCTTACCTCAAGGTCCCCTTGCATTTTGTCAGTTCGTATAGACCGGAGCCGCTTCCAGGCATGGGGGCTCCCCCGCATGGCTCTTGGAACCCCTCCGATGTCTCCAATAATGACCACCAGACAACAATCCCCATTACCGCCAAAAACGTTGGCGAGTTGATCGAGTGCGAATTCCCCCCGTCGCTCAAAACAGTCGACATCATCGAGTATGTAAATTACAGCGGAAGCATTGAAGTAGTATGGAACGGGGATAAGATCCAGGAACGAGATACGTATCGCCTTAGACTCCAATTCTATGGCCGAGTCGACGAAGTCAGATCGGATTTTAAACATTCGTGACCCCTTTCATCGCGGCGTGGCGTTGATTACCATACCTCATATGACCGAGACGTGAGTCGTGGCAACACTGACTACATATCCCCATCCCAGACATAAAATCTTCATCAAAAGGCAAGATGGCCGAGCGGTCTAAGGCGCCACGTTAAGGTTAACCCTTAATCTCCTCTAAGAGTTCCGTGGTCCGAAAGGGCGTGGGTTCGAATCCCACTCTTGTCAGAATCATCTTATCATCAACCGAGCTCGGGTTGGTGTTTCTCTTTTTCACTTTTTTTCGCGGACATTTTTTTTCCGTGGTTCATGAGTCATGTCATGTCCACCCACAATCCTTTTTGCACGGGTGTCGGAATAAGGTGGTGGTTTATAAGCAGCAGACTGGAAGAGAACAAGCACATACGACCATACCCACTGGAAAACTCGGGATCCCGTCCGCTCTCCCATAGATAAGCCAGTGAGGGGAAGATTATCTATGGGAGCCGTTTTTGACAGGGGTTTGGATGACTCAGCTGAAAACGCCGCCCCCGTTTCTGGAACCGTTTTCCCATTGCCTTCGCCATCGAGTGCACCGTTCCACTTACGCCAAGCCCAGCTGAGTGGGCTAGGCACACACTACACAAGGTACTTACCCCTGCCATTTACCCCTGACACCTACTCCATATACTTAGTACTTCTAACTGGGAGGTGTGGTTGGCTTTTGGGAGGCGTGGTTAGCTTTTGGGAAGTGTGGTTGGCTTTTGGAAGGTATGATTAGCTTTTGGAAAGTGTGGTTGGCTTTTGGGAGGTGTGGTTGGCTTCGGTGAACATCAGAAGGGCCTCAAGATATAAGTCGCGTCTTTACCCTCAGATTCCCGACCGAACCAAATAAGCACACTTTTGTCCCATTCTCATTGCATTCACTGTATATCCATTCTTCCCAGTTGATTCTACCGCATGAATTACGGCCCCTACGTTGCGAGGGTTGCATTGGTTTTCATATCAAACCCTCCTTCCGAGTTTTCTAATGAATTTCTCCTCCCAAACACACTGAGCTCGTTAGCTATTGCAGCTTGAGAAGGTATTGTTTGAGTTTCACGGTGCCGATCACACTCCATCCATATGCAATACGGAAGGGATGAAGCTACAAAAACCGCCGATACCGCCGACTGTACCCGACGACGAAGAACGGAAAAGAAGAGCATTTGCCGACGTCGACGAATTTACGGTAACAACACATGAGCGTTCGCTTTGTAAGAAGACCAAAGCCGAGCGAGAACGCGCGTGGCGTCTATAGAATAGGTATGTACCTTATCATTTTGCTGCTTTCTTTAATATTGCGTACTAACACTTTTAAGATTTATCACAGATGTGTTACAATTAACAGAAAAAGAGGCTGATAAGGTTTGGTTTGGCGTGTGCCAAAACAAGAAAAAGTCCATTGCTATCTGCAAGAGCTTTCTGGCCGACTATACACGCTATGCAAGATGCAGGCGTCTATATATAGACGGTACCGAGGAACAGAAGCAGGTACCAACAGTTCAATCAGTAGTGACTATTATTACTTTATGGAAGCATATAGTAGCTCAAGCTGATGCTGTAGTGCTTGCGAAGAGAAGGGATCAAGATTTAAACGAAGACTTAGACGAAGATTCCGAATAATGGACATTGCTTAACAACCGTGGCAAGGCCCGTAGAGAGATTATCCAAGTAGATTCCCTCCTTACCTATACCGATACTGTGTACTGACATTTCTTCTCACAGTGGATCTAATCAACTCTTGCACAAAAGTTCAACCTCTTATGCAAATAAATATTTGAGAAAACCGAAGCTACAATAGACGATATTCTACTCATTCTTAGCACTTTGTGGGAACGCGCAGTCGATATACTTTGTGATCCTAGACATCGGGTTGCCTTTCATACATTGGTACTTATAGGAAGCATTGGCTTTCGGCCCGGCACTTATGAGAATATGCTTTATCGACAAGTTAAGCTACTTGTCGTTCGCGATCCGAATACAAAGGAACCAAGGCTTGTTGCTCAGATCACGATCAATCAGAACAAGCTATCGGCTAATAAAATTGATAAGGGGGCAGATGTATATGTATTCTTGCCTTTAACCGTTGATCCCAAACTAACACTTTTCTAGGGTAACCTTTTCTACTACTATGGTACTATGCTAGATCGTTTGTTTAGTTACGTTTGTAGCTATTCAAACTCTGCAGGATAATGCCTTCGAAACAGAGTTTTCATCGTTCGACGAATTACTTTAGCGTCCAAACTTGGAAGATATTAATTGCATTGAACTTAAATAGAAGGATGGGATACAGGAAAAGCCTATCTTTCCCCTAAAGTACTACAAATTTCTGGAACTTTGGAACCGGACATGGTTGGTAGCGGGGAACAGAAATACTCTCCGCCCCTATGCGCTGCGAATCGGCGGTAGAAATAAAATTGATAGTAAGAAGCTTTTACCTATTTCCCTTACTATTTTGCTTACAATTTTTACACAAGGTTCCCTTACATCCGCTATTCGAAACCACATCCTGAGCCATAACACACAAACGTTCGAAACCTCTTACCAAGCGAGGCATATTCCACACAATTTGATGTCATTCGTTTTCGATAGTACATCTGAAGACGATTCCAAACTATTCAAGCTACTAGCCTCCGCATCCTTGCGTAGGGATGACAAAGCACCGCTTTATCCGACACCGGCTACGCTAGAAACGTTTAAAAATCGCGAGGATATAAAAGCACTTCGCGCACAGCGTCGTCATCTCCGGGAAGAGCTCCAACTCTCTGCAGACAATAGAGAGGTAAAGCAACTTTCCGCAAAAATTGGAGATTTACGGACGGTATTGTCAAACTTGGCTATCAAGCAGGCTCGAGAAAACTACTTCGCTAAAGTTGATTCCCTTAGGGCTCGCGGCCTGTCAACCGAAGATATGCTAGCCCCCCCTCCAAATCCTTTCAAATGCTCCTTCGGTCCCAGTTTACCTGCAGCAACAATCATTGGTCGATACTTGAACCCCAAAGATCCGGTTTCCGACACCGCTACGAAAATGCTTTTTCCAAATTCGACCGACAGTAGTTCTGACCAAACTACCCAAAAGCGGCTTGCAGTACCGGAAATGCTTTTTGCGTATCTGAATGATAGGTACGGAGAAGTAGAAGGGATTGCTCAGGAAATGGAGCAAACAGCCTCCGAACATAAGAAAGCAGCTTCCACGCTCTCTACATGTCTTCTCTGCCTACAAAGCTTCACTCGTCGACGTAACCTCAGTAGACACCATCGGAGCGTCTATTTCACGGCAACGACCTTTGAACCTTTCTCATGCCCCGAATGTCAGCGGCAAGGAAAGGAGGAGTATAGAATCGAGAGGGCATCGGAGTGGAGTAACCATGTCGAAAGAGTACATGGTTCTATCAATACTCCAGATCTCTTCACTACACCAATCGTCAAACCCAAACCAATGGCTACAACTACCAAGTCGAAATCCGCTCCTTGTTTAAGATGCGGCCAATTGTTCTATGCCGGAAACAGTTTGTCAAGGCATATGAATAAGTATCACAGAATCGTAGAGCCATTCGATTGTCCACAATGTAAGAGAGAAGGGGAGAATATCCAGATTAATGACCTGGATTCGTGGCTTACACATACGTTGGATGTTCACGGTTGTAATGGGCAAACAGGAGTGGTTATTGATAAGGAACGCCTACCAAAATAGGGATAGAAGAAGAGGAAAAGAGAAAATATAGTGGAGGAAGTAATAAAATGTAGTAAATTAGAATCCTAAGTATATAGAATACAAATAAGAATGCTATCTCCGTCTCTCCCACCGAGATATCTCCTCCTGGAACCATGATGCCACATCTCGCTCTCTACAAGCGTGCTCTGATCCAAAGTATAATCGACTGTAAACTAAAGGTGACACGGATCCAAAAGATGACGACTCAGCAGAAATAGTCGGCTGTACTGCCCGCGCGATCCCCGCATCCGATCAAACCTGCTTCACTTCGGAACTACAACGGCACCACCAAACGGCAATCCCGCTTTGTTGGGGCGGCCTCACGCCACAAAGAGGTTGACTCGGGGATTCGCGACATTGCGATGTTCACGTTGAAGAATCTTCCTGTAGCTCGCTACCTTCGCCCTTCTCAAAAGAACTAGAATTGGAAGTGATACACACTATTGCATCATAGACTCTAAACATCCAAGGCATCTGTTCTAGATTCAAGAAAATTTTCAACTGTTGGTGATATCTAATACATATAACACCGTGAGATATACAGTATCGTTGTCATCCTTACTATTGAGTCATAGACTCTAAACATCCAAGACATCCGTTCTAGATTCAAGAAAATTTTCACCGGTTGGTGATATCTAATACATATAACACCGTGAGATATACAGTATCGTTAAGTCATCCTTGTATAACTGGGCTATCACTTTGAGATGCTACGTTCTTTCCAACCGTATACTATCCAATTATTCTACAATAGACCTAGCCGGGGGCGATGGACAAGTTCCCGACGACGGGACGACATCATTCTGAGCTGACACATTCATCTCGATCCTGGCCTTCATCTTGTCTCTAGTGGCCTCATCCAGTGCACGATTGTTCGCCAGAAGCTGGATGTCTTGCAGGATACCCTTCATCAGCGATTCGACCTTCCTGCTCTTGCCGACATGTAGCGTCATGATGACGGCGGTGGTGAAGCGCTTGCGCGCCGAAGGGCGCGTCGTCCCTGGGGGCAAGATCGCCTTGAAGAGAGTTCCCAGCAGCGCGGCTTTTTCTTGATATGCTTTAAGAACTTGCACCATCGTATTGCAGAATTTCTTTGCCGTGTTATTCAGATTATTGCCGTGTTGGCTTTGGTTCATATACTCTGTGGCCAGTCTGAGCGTGTCTGCCACTAATGGTAAGCGAGTGTAGGCGTCCCTAACGGCGTCGGGGAGGCCGTTGATGTCTCGGCACGCACTGATGACTTTTGAGACTGCGTCGACGATTGAGATAATGCTGGAAGCGATGCTGAGGACTTCTAGGCCTGATATGTTCGGTGAAAGTCTGGGGTGGAAACAAACGATACCAAACTGAGGAAATGGGAGCGTGTGTGATGCAGTGTTGGCCATCGGGTGTGCAAGAACCCAGGAGTTGAGCCGCATGTTGGGGAATGAAGGGGTTTCAATGATCCTGGGTGGCAGTCAACAGGGCTTTGGGAAGCAAATGAAGATTGACTGGAAGCGGCATGAGGCGGCAAGGTCTGTCCCATTCTGAGTGGTTTTACGGAGAGCCGAAGCCGGCAGCCTGCAACTCCACTAGCCTGCCTCCTTCATCTACCTGCCTTAACCTATCTCCTTCATCTGCCTGCATTAGCCTACCTCTTCCCTTCCATCCTGGCATGTCATAATCATGGTGGTTGGCTTGTAACACACTGTTGGCGC
This sequence comes from Copromyces sp. CBS 386.78, assembly GCA_030685235.1. Lineage (NCBI taxonomy): Eukaryota > Fungi > Ascomycota > Sordariomycetes > Sordariales > Sordariaceae > Copromyces > Copromyces sp. CBS 386.78. The sequence goes on from MU839274.1 coordinate 12,328, forward strand.
AACCGCCAATACCTTTGTAGACGAGTCGATTGGCTGAGAGAGATGTATACGGTGCAGGGCTACGGAACAAGAAGACGCCTGCAATTTGGCGGCGTTCGACGAGCCAACCACAGCTCTGGGATCTGATGCCAACTCCATTTATAGTATCGATTACCATGGATGTCGGCAAGGGCTTAAGCAACGAGTTTCCACGACAGTATTATGTTCTTGCTGGTCAAACACTCCTTCAACACAGAGAATATGTCTTATCGGTCAAGGAGACCATTGCTGATGGCTTCCATCAGCGGCCGGGCCTAACTTGGGAGAGCGGTGCTACTGGGAAAGGTTACCACCTGGGAACGTAGATTCAGCACTTCCAAGCTCACCCCGGTACACATCTCGGTGAACTCCTCATCACTCATCTTTCCCTTGGTTGTATGCTTGAGTTTTAGAACGCGTTCAATCATGGAACGCAACCCCTCTTGCCCCTCACGAGGTGTGATCTTCCACTTCTCCCCATTTCGTACATTGTAGAGTATAATGCGCGGGAGCTCCAACAAGTAGGCATATGTACATGCCTGTATGACATGCTGGTTTGAAAGTTGTGAGACAAATTTGATCTCCCAGACAGACTCAACGCCTCTAACGTTGTTCCCGTCAGGATTGGGCGAAGCCGCCACGATGTCAGCTCGACCAACGAGTCGGCATCTCTGATCATCAATGCTGAAACTCCCCTCAGATTGAACCTCGAACCTAGGGTTTGCGACTATTCCGCTGAGCTCTCCCCGGAGTCGACTGCACGCTAGGGCAAGGTCGTCAGGTTCTATCCAATTGAATTCGCTGTTTGCCATATGGATGCTGCGCGGGAGATAGCCCGAGACGGCAGCTTCGTAGTCACAGGCCTTTCGACAAAGCCATGAGACACCTTCCCGTGAGCAGACTTCAGGAATTGTGTTAGTCTTGCCTTGGCCGAGTCCAAGCGCACTCAATGATCCAGTAATATCATGCTCAAAAGCTGCGACAACGACAAGGCCATTCAAATCGCTCACAGCTTCGTAGAACCTCTTTCCTTGGTCCGAAATCACGACATCTGGGAGTTTAATGTGCTGATCCTCTGGTAGAGGCGATTGTACCTGGATACATAGGTGAATATGAACAATGGCGTCGAGATGTTCATCTTTTATGTGCCGGGCTATGTTTCGGACCGTGATCGAGCATGGCAGGGTAAGCCCACGCTTCAAGGGTCGGCCTGGAGGATCGGGCGGTTTAATTTGGTTCCCATTTCTTGTCATGTTGATAATGCTGGCTGTTTCGTATAGAGCTTCGACCGATGCAAAAGGCATGAGCTTCTTCTCCTCGACATGGACCAAGACAAGCTGTTCTGCGGCACGTGTTAGAGCCACAAAAACCTCGTTGGGGCATCTATCATCGGGAAGATCGCGGCCAAAATACTCAAAAAAAGAGGAATCGAGGCCGAAGAGGATGACCAGATCACGCTCGCTGCCTTTGAACTGGTGAATTGTAGAAACACACAGCTTGCCCTTAATTACCCTGTCATCTAGAGGAACCTCGTCGTCGATTGATACGCTGATGGGCACTCTGTATTTCACTGACAAGATGTTGACCACATCCTGCAATAGCCCGCGTTTACCCACAGCTGGCGCTATAATTGCGGTATTCTTAGCCCCGTAGCGCTCGAGCAGGGATGACAGCTGCTTAGCCAACGCATAGCTGTTCCGAAGGTGGCATCTCAGGATAATAGGCTTAGGCCCAGGCTTGGAGCTGGTGATGTATGATTCGCCACTGAGAAAAGTATTGTTGATGAACTGAACTGACTGATCCGATAGTCGAAAACTTCGATTCAACTGAGCCTTGATAAAGGGATATGGGCTGACAATACCCAGTAATTCAGGAGCCGAAGTAAGGTAGCGGTCATCGGCACCACGGAATCCGTAAATGGCTTGTCGCTCATCACCCAATACGACGAGACGGGCAGATTGACCCCCCGCCTTCTGGTCATTGGCAAGGATGAAGCAGTTAATAAGCCAGAAGAGGAGTTTGGTACAATCCTGAAACTCGTCTAAAACAATAATGTCAAAGGGCGCGGAATCCCACCGAGGAAGCTCGTTGCGATCAAGGACTCTTTTTTTCTGCTGCGCCAAAGTAGCGTCGCTGGGGACAAGGGTCCCAAAAAGTAAGCCGGCCATGGAGTGAAAAGTGAAGACTTTGCAGTTAGAGTAGGTGCGAAGCCGTCGATGGGTCTCTAGCTGAAGTCTCTTTGAGTAGGTGAGCACAGCTACTCGCTTTTCTGGGTGGGCGGCTACAATAGCCTCAGCCGTAGCCGTTTTGCCGGAGCCTGGCCGAGCCGACACGACAACATTCTTCGTACCGCAGAATTCTGCGATCTCTTGCTGCTCCTTGGACGGGGTAAATGAACATCTCTTTTTCTGCCGTTTAAGCAAGCTATGCGTGTTCATGAAGAAGCGAAGGGAGCCACCAAGGCAGAAGGCCTGAAACTAATGTCTTATTAGTGCTATGGATCTTTTACATCACCTAGTCTCATCGCTGACGGTATAGGTGTTTTCCGTCACTTACTAGAGGCTTAACAGTATGTGAGATTGGCCATGCGCGGGCGGCTGGGTGCCATGTTAAGAATAACTGGCCAAGCATCTTTGCTCCAAATATTGCTGTGGTCGGCAAGAGCGTTGATTTGCGTTATGTTGGTGGTGGGTGTGGCAAGAGCGGTTATTAGGGCGTTTAGACAGCACATCGGAAACCACTCCAAGGCATCTCATCTCCCCCATTTTTCCAGATTTCATCTGGACTCTTCTTTCTTCAATAGTATCTCTTTTTTCACGGGCATCAACTGTCTGCCCCGCCTTTTCAGCAGGTCAAACACCAGATCAAACGAGTTCATCAAACCACCGGTTCAATGCCGCGTTTTCGGACGTGGATTCCCGTCATCCGGCCTCTTCCCGGATCACCAGCGCCGATTCCCGTCATCTGGACTCAACTTCCCGCTCCGGCTTTCTGCCGGCTTTAGCTTCCGCCCGCGTGGCTACCCGTTGAGCCTCAAGTTAATGACGCCTTTATCCTATTTCCGTTATTGAGCCTCAAGGCTCCCACCACGATCGCCAAATTTACGACCTCTGGGCGTATTTCTTGTCGGGCGGTATCAGATTGTCTTCACAGAAAAGAATGCTGCCTCCATCTCTCCCACCGAGATATCTCCTCCTGGAACCACGATTGCGACAACCGTGATCGCAACCAAGCCCGACAACAATGGTGAGTCCTTCAATTGCCTTGATGTTTCTGATTGTGCCGCCCGATTGATTGTGCCGCCCGTCTGGTTGTGCCGTCAGGGCTTGTGAAGAATTCACGTAATCCTCCTTGAGACGAGACATCTCGGGATGCGGTTGCGATCAGTGGGGCAGTATTGCGGACCGGGCGGGGCCGTGGCGGCGGAGTGGGCCCCGAGAATGACGGAGCGGTGGGAGCACAACCGAACAGTAACTGCCGAAGCCGAGCAACTCGCAATGGCCTCCAGCGCCTCAATCTCCAGATTGGGCGGCATCATCTCTCAGACCTCATCGGGCACCATCTCGTCAACGTGTTAACTGACCTAAGACCTAACTAGAAGTGATACACACTATTGCATCATAGACTCTAAACATCCAAGGCATCTGTTCTAGATTCAAGAAAATTTTCACCTGTTGGTGATATCTAATACATATGACACCGTGAGATGTACAGTATCGTTAAATCATCCTTGTATAACTGGGCTATCACTTTGAGATGCTACGTTTCTTTCCAACCGTATACTATCCAATTATTCTACAACAGACCCACTTTCTCTGGGGTGCACCAAGCTAAATTAGCGTTCCGTTCCCTCGGGACACTTGAACCAAGCGGCTAGTAATTCAGCGCGAACGCAGCACCAATGATCACTCCAGCATGCGGAACATTTTTACAGCCCTAGCAAAAACTGGTTGTGATGAGACTGTTGGCATGCTTGATCGTTCGTTGGATAAAGACAAGGAGGTTTGCCACAGGTGTGATGCGAGCGCTGTACTCGAAATCTCTGTAGTGCTTGGTAAAGAGGGATAACAATCGGATGTTGACGTAAGAGCTGAGATTGCGTGAGTTCTAGATGGGATTAACGTAAACGAGCTATTCCAGAGGTGGGAAACGAGTGTTGTAACCGGAAGTTTAGTATTGTTTAATGAGACGGAGTCATTCGGTGGAGAGGGAATTGTTGTAATAGTTGAGCTTATGCTTGTTTTACACAAAGTGGATACTGACAAAACAGTCGTCGGTTGGCTTGATCCCAGGTCATCTATCGTAGATGTTTTAGAAGATAAACCTAGGGAGCTACGGGTACTAGCTAATGTAGATGACTCTATGGTATCCTATAGTAACCACGAATCCACCGTCGGGGCGTATCTCTGCCGACGATTCCGAAGAGATAAAAATCGGACTAAAACAAGAAGACGCTTGAATTCTTAGCGCGGTAACGAAAAGATCCAATAATGGTCATAGCAGAATTGAATTGCAAATCTCGAATGTAGCGAAAAGAAAACTAGACTTTAAAAGGTGATATACCCCGTAGGTGGCGAAAATAGGGGATAGCCAACTGATAATCCAAAGATAGAATACCATCTCCTACCAGCAATTATATACGTATATATACCCGTAACCATCCTCTATTATCCACCTTCAACTACTCAAGCTATCCTGTCTTTTTATTCCTTCTACGACCAATTCTCAACATGTCTATCACTTGCCAAGTCCGAGACTCTACCAACAGACCGCTAAAGGGAGTGTATGCTACTCTTAAACTCGTCGAACCGCTACATCCAACCGACATATATTCCGGCCAGACCGATGATAATGGTGATATCAGAGATTGGCGTCTGATGAAAGACGAAGACGACGAAAACAAACAAGGAACCCCCATTTGGGGTGTGCCAGGGAGCACTTGGCACATTGTTGTCTGTGTGGAATCCCATAAATTGCCTGGCAACACTTATCCCATCAACAAACCCCACCCGAACTTCTCGGTCACGGCTTCAGCATATCACAGCGTTAACCTCCGCGTATCTAGCGTAGCATACAAAATACGCCACGGATACGGGATTGTGGAGAGGCGATCCCCTACACCTTATCCTACTTTGGAATATCCTCAACCACACCGCATATACCCTACGGCCATGGTGGATTTGCCAGAAGCGCTCCCGGATTTGGACGACACAGTTAGTTCGATTATGACTCTAGATTCTGATGGAGTCAGCTCGGATTCCTTCACGCCCAACTTCTCCACGCCCAACTTCTTGGGACCTGACTTTTCGGCTCCAGTTAATCCTATACTACCTTTAATCCGGTCCCCGTCCCCTACTTCTTCTACCAGTTCATCTAACCCCCCACCTAAGCTGGTACTTACGCCTATCCGTCTTACCTCTCTGGACTTTCTTTCTCTTCTTAAAGAGAGTCTAAATAATGCTGAAGGGCTGAAGAGTCCTAAAGTCCCAAACAGGGTCTCTCGCAAACGGAAGAGGGATACCCTCGAGAAGGATACCTTCGATGAAGCAGCAGTGGTACCTCAGAGGGTTCGGAGGTCTGAAATGTTGATAAAGAAGGCTCGGAAATAGTAGGAGAAAGAAGGTGTAGAATACTAGTTTGGAAAATCGTTTCTCTATTTTTGTAGTAAACTATACTTAGCTTGGCCAAAGGTTAATAATAAAAACTACTAGAAAACTCATATAATACTTGAATAATCGAAATAGTCGAATTCCTTATATACAAGCAAACTTATAACTTATTTATTAATACATGTAACTGCCTGGTCATCCGTCGCAACTATATAAGACCACTTGAGCGACCGAACTGCTAGCTTCGGTTACTTGTATCCTTTTGTAGGAACATAGCCTGGTTAGTGTATTAGTCTGCCACCGCCGTGACAATACAAAATATTTTCATTTTATTTTATACTAGAAATTCATTACAATTAAATTAAACTACTTTAGGGCATTGCCTGCCACCCCCATCGAATTCAGCAGACATTAGTGTTAGTCACGTGCCAAAGTGACCGACTAAGTGGTACAGGAACCCTAACCCTAGAGCTGGCTCAGCCAGCTCTAGGGTTAGGGTTCCTGTTGCCATATCTAGAAATATAGCTCCCCACAATCACTATCTGTCACGGGACTAGCCCGCGCCTTGTCGCGATGTGCTGTCATGACTGGCCATTGGCACATGTCATTCAGCACTTGTCATAAGCGCGCATTCCGCACGCACATGACAGGACACGTGCAGCCGAACGTGATCCTGGCCTGGCCATGGTGCATTGCACACATATCCGGCCTGGCCCTCGCACCCTCTCTTGCTCTCTTCGTACAACCACGTATATCCTACATACCCCCTAACGTCGTTGTCGCCCGTGATACTATCCGCTACATTTCAGCTTTTTCCCGAACATCGTTCGTTATGCGGCGTTATGGTTTCCAATCCTCCTCTGATCTTAACCCTTCAAGGTCCGGTCACCTTCCTCCATGTCGGAGTCAAGGTCGAGATCATCATCCTCCTCCTAGCTGCTCATCCGATCAAGTTCATTTTGCAACAATTCCATGAGCTTGTGTTCTCGAGGACCTTTGCCACGATCTAGTGATAGTAAGTTCCAGTTCCTCATCTAACTTTCTGCTGCTCGTTTGCTTACCTTGTCTCTGAACAGATTCTTGGCCTTCATGTAGTCGCAACAATGCTCGATCGCATAGTCTTTCACCGCTTTGGCCATTTGCGGGGAGAGTTCACAGCCGGGGTGAGCGGGGATGGGAGGTGGGACGAGGACGGTTCCGTCCGGTCCGGTTATGGTGCGCGTGGATGTGCCCGCGATGCCCGTGACTGTGGTGATGGTGAGGCCTATGGCTCCCGTGCTCGTGGTCTCTGTGACAATGTGGGATTGCTGGACTGGCGCTTCAGGTGTAACCGTGACAGTGGAAGGGGCAGTTGCAGGAATGGGAGACTTTTTGTCCGCATCCATGTCCGCTAAGGAGAGCCTGGCGTAGTATTGAACCAGAAAGTCCTTTTTGGATTGCGGATGAGCCAGGTGAACGGGGTTAGTATGATCCATTGAGGCTGGTGCTGACTTTAGGTCTCTTGGATGCCGTGTATATGGTTTCGTTTCCAAAATGTCAAAGAATCCGTCGACTATAGGTACGTGATCGGGATTGAATTCGGGTCCAAAAGTCGGAAGAGGAGAACGAATATGCGTGGAGTGGTGTGATGTCCGTTCCTATGAGGGTCTTGAAGAGTTGACAACTGACATGTCCAAGTCTTATCATACAAGGATAGGACGTGAATGCGAGAATAAGTCAACCAAAAATCAGGGGATGTCCTGAACTTTTATCTTGAAATACAATCCATGAAGAAACTCTCTTCACCTATCGCTCCATGTTGGATGAAGTACGACGTCTTCGACTATGGTGGATTGGCATGTAAAAAGCCCTTTCGGTTATCCATACCGTGCCACTGCTATCATCTGCGGTGGTTGTCATGCAGACGCTCGCAGATATTGGATGATTGCGCTGTCGGGAGAGACATGAAGAACAAGTTGCATTGGCGCCGAAACAATTTGGGATATAGATCTGACGACAAGCATCCTGCTGCCTTGTCTGGATGATCTGGGTTTCTCTCTCCTTTCTTTTTCATCCGGAAGACACCTTCTCCGGCGACTTACCCGGCAATCACCTGTAACCAGCTCGGGGAAGGCTCTCGATTTAGAACGCTAATTGGCCTCAAACTGGTCTTCATTTGTAGTCACTGACAATAACCAGGGTTTATTACGCCACAAAAGCCTCTTTTCTGTCTCTCTCCGTCTATTCTTATGCCTCTATCCGCAACCCCCTATCTTCTTCCCCCCTCTTCCTCCCTCTTCCTCAGGCAGCGTTAAGGTACAAGAAGACTCTCCCTCCCTCTTCCTCCCTCTCCCTCCCTCTTCCTCAGGCAGCGTTAAGGCACAAGAAGACTCTCCCTCCCTCTTCCTCCCTCTTCCTCCCTCTTTCTCTAACTTGCTCTTGCTCTTCCTCTCTCTATCGTCAGCTGGCCTGTATGTACAAACTGCGGGATCGAATGAATCAACTGGATTCAATCCCAACCAGGTACCGCAGCCTATTGGAGCATCGTCTGTTTATTGCGTGCAGTGAATTCAAGCGCCAGGATACGAGACTGTGACAGCCTCGTAAAGTCATTTAGCGTTGGTCCCGACTACCTGGAGGCGGAGGAGGAGTCGGCACCGCGGGCGGCAGCTTCCGCGAAGGAGGTAGGCCCTTTTCCCTTGCTGGTAGGGGGAGTGGGGACCTTCTTGCTTGCTGGGGCAGTAGGATCCGGGATAGGCGAGGGAGGTGAGGCAGAACTTTTCTGCAGGGCGGCGGTGATGGTTCGTGCGAGGTGGTCAGCTTCACGTGCGTGGGCGGGCGAGACGACGGAGAAGCGGGCGAGTTCGGTGTCAAGGGCGGTGGCAAAGGAGCGGTAGACCTCCGCTTTAGCGAGAGCTTCGGAGATGAGGGTCTCAGCGTAGGACGTGATGGGGCCGGAAGCAGCAGGGGTGGCGGTGGTGGTATGGGCGGGACGGACTTCCTCGTCCGCAGTCCGGGCTCTTTGGCCGACTGCGCCGTCTTGGAGGGCGGGGGCGGGACGCAAAAGATGTCCGGCAAAGGAGTAACCGGTATTATGGCCGGCGGCGGTGGGTTGGGGGCCCCAGAGGGCGAAGGCGTAGACATTTTGTAGTTGTGGATGTTGGGATATCGACCGTGAAAACGGCGATTTGGGTGGTGTTAGTGATTTTGCGGGCAACCGAGCGTAGAGACTAACACTTGGCGCCAAGACTTTCGTTGTAGGAGGATTTTTGAGGAGGAAGATTGCGTAACATGAGAGTGTATGCCTAACTGGGAATAAGGGCACTAGTATATTCTACCAAGGCACGTAACAAGTACAACGTATACTGGTAATTGTATCGGGACCACGAGAAGGCTTCACAGCTATAAAAAGGACAAGAAGATCGAGCTAGCTAGATAATTCTGCAGTAACCAATAAAGGTTGTTCTCTACTGAAACTAGTATCTATAGTTCGCAAGCGATACTCATTGTATACCTTTTGGCTAAACCGAACAACACCTGGTAGTCTTTCCCTTCAGCCATCACACTTAGGTAGATCAGACCTACCATTCGTGACATGAAGTTCACTGTGCTCTCAAACCCTTTCTATGACAGGTTATAAAAGAAAAGAAATTAAGAGAAAAGAAAAGAAAAAGGGATAAGCAATTAATACAAGTACCTAACATTAGGTGTTATATTCCTATGTTATGAGCTCTACTATTGTTCCACTACCGTAGATGGAATCCCTAATGGCCTTGCTCTCCTGATCATGTTCATAAACTCCTTTCCATCACCAATGTTAGTCCTTCCGATCCACTCTGGCATTTTAATGCGAGATTTCTTATCTATAACATACCAAATCCACTCCTTATCAAAGCTACCTCGCAAGAGAAATTTGAACAATGATTCAACAAACTGCTCATTAAAAAGGTCGTCAGATAAACTGGACTGAGCTTGCAAGACAAGTAAGGAAGCCTTTCTAACACTCCAGTCCTCGTCTTCTAGACATGCTACTGCAGCCCTAAGGAGCTCATTGGATAAGCTGGACTGGGCTCGCAAGACACATAAGGCAGCCAGTCTAACTCTCCAGTTCCCGTGTCCTAAACGTGCTACTACAGCCGTAAGGAGCTCGTTGGATAAGCGAGACTGGGCATGCAAGACACCTAAGGCAGCCTTTCTAACACCCCAGTGCTTGTCTCCTAAACGTGCTACTACAGCCGTAAGGAGCTCATCGGATAAGCTGGACTGGGCATGCAAGACACCTAAGGCAGCCTTTCTAACACCCCAGTGCTCGTCTCCTAAACGTGCTAATACAGCCCTAAGAAGCTCATCGGATAAGCTGGACTGGGCTTGCAAGACACGTAAGGCAGCCTTTCTAACATCCCCATCCTCGTCTCCTAAACGTGCTAATACAGCCCTAAGGAGCTCATCGGATAAGCTGGACTGGGCTTGCAAGATATCTGAGGCAGCCTTTCTAACATCCTCATTCTTGTCTCCTAAACGTACTAATACAGCCCTAAGGAGCTCATCGGATAAGCTGGACTGGGCATGCAAGACACCTAAGGCAGCCTTTCTAACACCCCAGTGCTCGTCTCCTAAACGTGCTAATATAGTCGTAAGGAGCTTGTCGGATAAGCTGGACTGGGCTTGCAACGCAAGTAAGACATCCTTTTTCCTGGTTATAAATTCGCCGTTTTCTAGCCAAGAAGTAACTAGAATGACAATGGGTGGCGGGATTGTTGGTCGTTTTAGTACTGTCTTCAAAATGCTGATCTTTTCATCGACCTCTCCTTCCTGCATGACGTCCAACAAAGCTGACTCGGGAAATTCCACATCGCTTGCTAGACGTGTTTTGCCTGTGAATTTGTATTCAAAGAGTAGCCACTCTTTTAGCTTGACTTCTAGCCCCTTTCGTAGTGACATCTCCGTCGACACTTCGCTCAAACAATGCATAACCAGCCGTTGGTGCGTAGGACCTAACAAATCATGCGGTTTGTTCTCGATCGCTTTGAAGAACCCCTCTGCCTTGCCCTCGGCGTCAAGCAAGCCGGCAACAAAGCGCCATAGGATGCCGTAACGGGCTCTGTATTTGTTCTCGCTAAGAAACTGGATAGCCTCGATGGAAGTAGGATTTTCATTCTTCTGACCGTGGAGTGCCAGGTATTCGAGGGGCTTATTAGTCTTCCACTGCCGTACAAAATACCGAGCCGCAAAATATTCTTGATAGGTCAGATGTAGAAAGTGATAGGCTTGGTTGCTGAATTTCGCCGATGAATCTGATGTTCGGAGAAAGGAGAGGTTCGGCACTGTCATACTGGGTGAAATACCGCGGGCAAAGCGGTCGGATATTTGGCCGAGATGTTTCGATTCGAATGCAATTATGTCATTCTGCAGTCCAGTAAAAGCAAGGCTTTCCAGAAACAAAATCTCCTTAGGAACGTGATTTTCAACTTCAGTCCTATCAGCCTGTTGGATGCGAGCTGCTGTTATTCGCTTGTCGTCGTGCTTCTTTTCCAACCGCGGGATATCCTTCTTCCATAGACTTAGGTCGATGGCTCGGTAAACGTCTGTCATAGTGTCAAGCTTCGAGCTGTCATTGACGTTTTTGTTGTCCCAAGCGAAACAAAACGCATCTAGCTGAACTGGGATCCGCATAAGACCTTGGAGAAGGCTACGACTTTCAAGAAACGACTGAGCGCGGTCAGCTGTTTCTGAGTCGTTGAAAGCCATTTTGATATAGTCCTTCACTTGTTTTGGGTAGAACCCAATCGTCTCCAATTCGAGATCCAGGCCAGCCGGAGGCTTGCCGTATGGCCGGGACGTGATGATGACGTTCGGCTGCTCTAGCAACTCATTGAGGAAGCCGGACATATCGCCTTCGCTCAAGTCCTGCGATACCTCGTCTAAGCCGTCGAGGAGAAACAGAGTCCTGCTCCTCTTCTCCGGTACACCAAACAATGTATCGGACAATGCTTCGGCGAGGTCCTCTCTGCTATTCGGCCTAGAAAAATATTCATGACTAAAGAGGTGGAAGAAGTTGTATCCGGCCTGGCGTCGTCTTTCTTCCCGCTTTAGATTCCGCAGAGGCACCCACAGTACACGGTCGAATAATTCAGTCCATTCGGGCCATTCGCCACGCTTAAATGAATAGACAATCTTCTTACACAGAGTAGTCTTCCCTACTCCGGCGCGTCCTCTAATAATGATTCTTCTTGGTTGCGTTTCGCGACCGTCAGGTCCTTTGCGTTCCTTGAAGAGCGATGGTAAGTCGACTTGAATTGTTGCATTTGGCGTTTCGACTTTCAATCGAGTGTTGAGTGAAAACGGGGAAGATTGCGACACCGACTCTTTTGCTGATTTCTTTTTCGAACGGTCTTTATCTTCGCCGGTCCACTCTATAATGGAAAGATTGATGTAACACTGATCCATCGGCAGTTTTGTGCCTGAGAGCCGCTCAATCTTGAGCCTATCCTCAGTATAGCACTTCTCACGTATCCAGGCATCTGCTTGCGCGAGGGGTGTTCCTTCACGGATCTTTCCAATAAACTCTTTGATTTTTCCAGCAACCTTCTTGTAATCTTCGCATCCAAGGCTGTCGAACTTGTTCATCAGAACATGGGGCCGACTGAGTGGTAGTGGTTTTCGAACAATGTCTAGTCTTGCTGAGGAGCTATCAACTAGCTGGCAAGCGTTAGTTATAGTACGGGAGACTGTGGTACTTTTGGATTCTTACCGGTTTTCCTTTGAAGAACAAACCCGGTAGCCAAGGGAATATCTTGCGCCACAAACTCGTCCTTCCAAGTTCATAAAAGTTGAATACTAGCCAGTTCGGATGCTGTAGACACAAATGTGTGAATTCGGATACGAGTGTTTCAAGATCAGAGGTTGACCCCTTCACACTGCCGAGTAGCTTGTTCACTTTTCGGTCGCGGATTAATGCCCATGCGGTCAGACCTGGATCTGCCCAGTGAGCTACCTCTTGGAATGAAGTCCCTCGGAACGGGGTAGCGAGAAAGATAATGCCACGTGTTGCTTTCCTGAGGCAATAACAGCTCGTGGTGCATTCATGATCGGCGGCGGTTGTGAGAGCCCTCATTAAGATGATCCCCCCAAGACAAGAAGCGATAAAGAGGATCGGTCTGTCTCTTGTCTTGTTCTTTGCCAAGAGTTCTCTGTTGATGCCATCAATTAGGAGCGTAACGATCTCGCCGTCATGCTTCGGGACTAAATCTGACGGTTGAAGTAGGTCGGCAGGCCAGTCCAATGTAAAGATACGCGCCTTTCCCACTTCCTTAGGGAGCAGTTTGGCTAGCCAATTGACGCTATCCTTGGGGTTCCGCCGATCCCGCCATGTCCACGTATCCGGTGATTTTGCATCGAGGCCATGGATAGCAATAATGTCAATGTCGGTGTCGTCAATGTCGGTGTCTCCATTTTCCTTGTTGACTTGATTGAGATGGACGCCTCGCTGCGTGGATCGTGTAGAATCTGAAGCAGGCTTCGCTGGAGACGACGGTGAGGTACCGGAACCCGCTGGCGCATAGAACCAAAGCCGAGCGGCGGTCACACAGACAAAAAGACATAAGACAGTGGTCCATACCGCCGAAGACATGCCTTCATTAACGTCTATGGTAATCAAGGTTCGGCTACCGGGAGAGGAGCTTGTACGGCCACGACTGAGAATGGTACTAGTATACCCGTACGGCGGATATTGTGTATTGCCTTTTGACAAACGTTAGCGGGGTTACTCCCAAGTGGAAACTGCTTCGGCCTTTGTGTCTGATAGCGTAGATGAAGTGTTTGATACCGGTCGCTTCTCGTAGGCAGAGGCTCAAATGCTTGGTGTTAAAAATCGAACTGGTTTGGTATCTTGCTCAGCCTCACGTAGAAGTAAGGCCGAAACGATATGACGCGTCCATGCCTAATTATCTCGATCTGAGGGGTTAGATATAAGGGGTTTGGTGCCTAGTGTTGACATGGCTCATGTGCTAGGCTGGAGCCTTTGATTGGGTGTATCTGACCACGAGACTAGCTCGGTTAGGTATACTTTGGGTTAGCCTACCAACGGCGCTAGCGATTTGAGACTTGGAGGATTGGTTGTGCCCTATGGGGCATCTGCTGCTGCAGCTGAAATGATAGCGCGATGGGCTTCAGGCAATGAATTAAACTTTAATGGGCTGGAGGTCCTGTTGCGCAGGTACTGGAGGGTGTTTAAAGGAGATATTTTTATTTTTCTTTGGGTGTTGCACTCTATCTGTGTGGTTTCTTACTTTTATAAAAGCATCAGCCGCGCAGTTGGAGTTCTGGTGCAACTACATCGACGTAGCTACCACCGACTGAAGACGGGAAACGGCACGAAATACCAACGCCGCGAGTACGATCATTGTGACCATAAACGCGATAACTCCTGAGCCGGACATGGACCAAAACCCCCCATCAAGTCCAAACCGGATAATATTCTCCGACAGTTCCGAATCTCAACTCCAAATGACATACAGAATAGTACGTCCTACCAATTGCCATCCTCATCATTCACTTCCACTTAACGACCATGTCCTCGCCGAGTACTAACAGTCCATCCTATCAGGTATCATCAACTCCTTTCCAAACAGCCCTCTTTCCCCTCTCCTGTACCACCCACTCCACCATCCATTCCACTACCAACCCTCCCTCCTCAACCTCCTACACACACTTCTTCCCAGCCTCGCACCGCAACATCCGCTCTCATGAAGCAATCGACGACCTCGAATCGCTTTACAAAGGCCCTTCGCCCTCTTTTATCGCCCGCGAATTCGACCTCTCCCAGCTACACTCCATTCGCCATCTGCTCTGGCTAGCCGGGCGTCCGGTACCGCCCCACCCTTTACACCAACAAGTGCTTATGAATCGGGAGCCGATAGTGACTGAAAAGCTCGAGCAACACTTAGTATGGGGAGGAGGCAGGGTGTTTCTGAAGCCTGTCAGCAAGTTTTTGTTTACGAGGGAGTTTTGGACAAGGGAGTTGACATGTAAAGGCGAGGGGGGGTGTCGAGGAGCAGTGGTGGCGCTGAGTGATGGGGAACAGGAAAGAGACCTGGAAGCAAACGACAAAGCACAAAAGAAGGATGACGCGGGAGTATGCAAACGATGCGAAAGCCGGCAAGCAGCGCTTGGATTTTTGTTCAGTTATGTTGGTCTGGTGCAAAGGGAGAGCGACTTTGATCTCGCCACCGTCAAGGGCCTCCTCCCGCGCGAAGTAACCTGGGATCAATGGCGTCTCTTCGTGGACGAGCTGCTCGCTTCGCCAAACGCGATATACAAGAATATCGCCGTTCGGTTCATCTACGGCGAATTACGACTGAACCGACTTAACCTCATTTACATGTTCACGCGGGGGCCTTTGTCGCTGGGGTTCATGGCTATATGGACTTCGTACGGGCAGTTTATCGTGCAAAACAGCGCGTGGGTTATAGGCGGAACGGTGTGGATTGTGGTGGTTCTGTCGGGGATGCAGGTCGGGTTGGATACCGCACTTGGGGAAGAGGAGGCGTTTAAGAGGGCGAGTTATGGGTTTGCCGTGTTTTCGATTTTGGGGCCGATTAGTGCCATGGTGCTGATTTTTACGTACATGGTGGTGTTGTTTGTGTGGAATTTGGTGAGGACGAGGAGGTTTGAAGTCCAGAGAAGCCAGAGGCTCGGAAGGACCTGGAGTGGGTTGCATCTGGAGACCGAAAGGTCGGGGATGGGGACAGGGATGGGGACGGGGATGGAGACAGGGATGGAGACGGAAATGGGGACGCTGGGGAGAGGGAGGACGGGGGACATGGAGGTGTGAGGGAGTAAGCGGTTGGGCTGATGGATGTACAAAATGGAATCCCGCGTCAGCGGGTTGATTGTCTTGGTACTGAAGATCCCAATGGCTCGGGCGGTGCGACGGAGACAGAGTGTTAGTAGTAATTCACCCTCTGTTTACCTTGCCCATTTTTACAGTTTCTGTTAACTGCCTATTTGTCACTTGTGGCTCTACCTGCAGTACTGGGAACCTACGGATACTAAACGGCTTTGAACAAATAACTTCAAAGCACGCGCGTCGAGGCTGCTTTTCCCTTACACGTATTCAATTGTCTAACTTCGTCATTAGAAATATTTCTCACACAGCAAGACGGATAATATAATCGTTACACTACAATTGTAGAGCCATGTCGAAATCCTCCGACACGTGACTCTCGGACCAGAACTTCTCGTAGCCATCTTCATCCTCGTACGAGACTTACTGGATGGCAAACCAACGAAGAATGGCGTTGTAACCAACGAAGGGAGCAACATCGCCGTTGGAGACAGTATACCGAATAGCACTGTAAATCAGATTGGTGACGAAGGTGATACCGTTCTCGAAATACGTATAGACAACCTGCATAACACCCGATGAAAACTGCATAATACCAATGTCGGGGGACTGCTCCATCTCCGAGACAGTATCAAGCAAGCAGTCGGCCGGTACACGGGTATCCGAGTCAATCAAGAGAATGTAGTCGCCCATCCGAATATTACCGTTAGTCCAGGCACGGCCATTTTCTTCGAAAACCTGTTGGAGGGCGCGGTCATAAGCTTGAGCTTCGTCATGCTGGGACCATTCCGGGGATCTCTGGATTTGGCTAAGTTTTTCTTCCACCTTGCAAAGTTCATGTTGGGTGCCTTCTTGAACTTGCTACGGCGCTGGAAGCCGTTTTCGCCGTATCTAGGGCGGGCAACCCAACCGATGCTGTAGTCTACCTAGAACTCAATTCATTCCTGACGGTCTTCCTCGGAGATCAGTTGAAGACCATCGTCATTGATGAACATGTTTGCCGCACCACCCTGGAGATCGTACGTGGAGATAGCATGCTTGATCGACTTGACTGTGGGAGCAATAACACCAGCGAGGCCTTCTTTGTAGACAGGACACTGCACCGTAACGTGCGGCAGGGTGGTGGCCTTTGGGCTTCGCGTGCAGTATTAGCGTTCCTTGACATTGCTAGAATATAACAGACGATAGGCTTGATCTACCTAGTTCCTCAAGTATGCATCTAAATCAAGGCAGACAAGTATAAAGTCAAGCTTATAAATAGGGCACGTGCATACTGTGAGTGGTGTTGGAGGCTGCCGGCTTCTGATCCTAGAACTGTGGTTGCCTTGTCGCTCTCAACGCCGCCGTCACCTTTTTTTTTCGCAACCCTGGCATGCAGCTCTCTCAGCCAATCGATTCGTCTACAAAGGTGTTGGCGGCTGCGCCGGCAGTGTGTGGCAAGCCAACCGCTATGGTTATGATATGCCAGGATGGAAGGGAAGAGGTAGGCTAATGAAGGCAGATGAAGAAGGTAGGTTAAGGCAGGTATATGAAGGAGGTTATTGTGATTAGTTTGTCGTAGTGGATTACTAAACCGTGATCCAACAAGATAAGAGCGAGAGATTCCCTTGCCACGCTCTCATCTACATAGTGTACACATAACTGGGCCGAGGAGTACGAAGAACCAATCAGGAATGGTCTTCTGACCGAGTGCAATCTTAGTATTACCCGTGTAAAAGATCTAGCGGCAGTGTCAGGACGGGCAACTTTTTTCGTAATCCGCCCAATTATATTCATCTTTTTAGCGCCGTCTCCCCACTTACCGTGTTGCCTCCGTCCGAACGATATGGATATGGGAGCTGGTGGTTCAGTTTTTTGACCCTACCACGTGATTAAAAGACCCGTTTCCTGTCCTTCCCGCTCCCATAGATAAGAGCACTGAGGGCCAGACTAGTAGTTGGGTCGGTGACGACCAGCGAATCCCTGGTGTTGTATGTTTTTGCACCGTTTTCTTTTTTTTGCGAAGTCTTGTTCCTCATTATATTTTCTATCGCATTCATCTTTGTGCGAATGCTTTCGTGTTCTTTGTGTGTTTTTTTACATTGGACTTCCTTGATGGAGAACGTCGTATCTGTCACGGAAAGAACATATGCCCATCAGCGAGGTTTTCCTCCGTACATACTCCCACATCAACCAATTGATTTTATTATTCAAACACATTGGTTTCTTGACTTTGGAAAGATCAATCCTGACCTCCTTCTGCCTGATTTGGAACGCTGCATGCATAGCATTTGCTTCCTTCCATTTCGGATGTCAAATTGGATCTCACGCATGTAACCGGCACCTTCCTCCTAGACCTAGGGAAGGTGCTTTTGGCCAGTGGGATGATGGTATAAACGGAAGTGATGTAACTGCTGCAATGAGGAGTCGTTGGCCGCCCATTCACTGGGCCTTGCCCATTCACTGGCACACGCCTCCCAGGTATTTAGGCCGCCCTGGTTTCCGTTTCTCCTCTTCAGTTAGACAACTCCAATCAACCCTTTTTCGTTGTCGCCTTTTCCAGCCTCCAACAAACTGACTTCTTCTTTGTCTTCTACTTCTCTATCTCATTTCTCTCTCTTGAGCCAGCTACTTACCATCGCTGTGTCCAACGCCTGCTGGCGACAGCACCATTCTGTCAAGTCTCGACGATCTTGGTTCGAAAGCATTCATCCGATTTTCTCTCACGTCTATTCTCATGGTTCGTCCCCCTCTATATCGCCAATCGAATCCTCAGTGCCTCCCATGAATACCTCTATGATCTCCTGCCCAGAGAACAGAGGCTCACAGTACTACCAGCCCAACAAGATGACCGAGAATATCAACCAACCACTCGAAATGGCAAGCACCAAGGACGACAGCGATCAACTCACGTCAACGACCTTAGGCGACCCGCAAAACCAATCAATTGACGGGCCATCTGACGGCACTCCCTCACCTGAGCGACCGCAGACGACGACGACGACGACGACCAGGAAGGTGACCTTTTGGTCCCTCCCCCGCGAACTCCGCGACATGATATGGAACGAGGCTCTCCTCTCAGAGGACGAGATCTTCCCAGCCAACATATCTTGCACCTGCCAATTCGAAGACCTCGAGACGCATATTCGAAACAGGAACGCCATGCCAATTGAACTTGGACAGGACTTTCCAGGGCTCGTTTATGCTTCTCGGGTCTTCAGCTGCCAGCCGCCGGCCTTGGCCCATGTCTGTCAGGAATCCCGCGAGGATGCGCTGAGACGGTACGAGTCAGCGTATAGGAAGTTTCAACCCGCTACCGACCCGAAAGACTATTTAAAGATGGAAGGGAGACTGCGATGGCTTTCTGGGAAGGTTGCACGGTACTTATACATCGGTCTTTTGCCTACTGATTTTGAGCTGCACGACGAAGAGGATCTTGAGGAGGAAGAGGTGCCGGAGGTCCAGGTGGAAACGGAGGAGGACGGTTCACGAGTGCCATCCCAAGACAGAGACGAGCTAGAGGCGCCAGGGGGACAAGACGACGACTATGAGACACCTCTCGAAGATGGCGACAATGCAGAGACAGACGTTGAAGAGCGTGATTTGCCTGGGGTCCTTTCGGTTGAGCCAACCTGGGAGGACTATCTCGACAATTTAGAGGAAGCTCCTCTTTGGGAAAATGACCTGCTGGTCCTTCACTGGCTGTGGATGGATCGTCAACCAAGGACCATCTCCAACTTTGTTCGATCGGCCTTGCTTGATCTTTTGGCGAGGGCTAAAGACTACCAGATCATGGTAGTTTGTGGTTTCCCGGGTCATGATACTGTCCCTTTTTCCGCATCGGTAATTGCGGGATGGGGGGTATTTGCTAACCGAGCTTCCGGCTGCAACTTCGACAAAACGAACTATAACCATGCGAAGCGCTTCGTGGATATTCGCGACCTCGAGGAAATCTTTGACTTTGTGTGCTTCGTCAGGAGCTTCTCGCCTTACGACGGCTCTGAAGAAGAAAATGAAATAGAAAACCTTCTCAACAATTTAGAGCTGCGAAAACGACTGGTGGCTGAGTGTCTGGAGCCCTTCGAGACCTTGTGGGCCGAGGGAGTAAAGGGTATCAAATCGTCGCGATACGGACGGATGCCCAGGCTTGGAGTCGTTGTTGAGATGGAACAAAAATAATAGCGTACACATCTTGAAGGAGGTATACAACGGGGGACTGGATTGGACAGGGGCGTGAGGGGAGGGGGGGGGAAGAGAGATTCGTTGCTACAAGATACAGCATCACCGAAGAGTTTGCCTGAGAACGGAAGGCAAGGGTGTTGAATGGTCATATCTGGAAATACGATGGTTGTAACTCGTTCCTTGTCGGGTTCGGAGGTTCTCGTTGCAAGTCAACCTTACCTCTACCCATGTATCGTTTAAGACTCGGCAACGAGAAAACCTGGCAGTGAGGCGATTTCTGTTCTTCGAGATGTATCAAGCGAGGAATATACAGCGGTCAGGTCAAATGGCCCCAATGAAAAAAATAAATTGAAGCAAATACCAGGTAAATCAGATGCACAAAGCAAAGAGGGCCAATAACCAACTGAAGCCAATTTTTCTGTTGTGCCTAAACATTGTAAATACTTGGTTATCACTCTCCTTAGTCGCAGATTTAGTGTTGGCCGCCAACAACAGTTTTCTATTTATTGTGCCCGGCCACTCGTGTTGTGTGGATTTCGATCGCCGAGTACGTTGACGTGTAAGGATACTCACCTACACCAGCTGTCCTCGCCGTCCTTATCACCTTTATCAAGGCCGCCGTGGCCCTCCCCCTCGGGCACCGACAGCGCTCCGAAACCCGTTTTCTCCGTCACCCTCTACGATATCTACGACTACAGAGGAAGAAACTTGACCATCACCAGTTACCCATTTCAGTGCAGCAAGTTCACTTTACAAATTTCCCTTGCCCCTATCCGGATACAGCAGTAACGTGCGCGAGTAGCAAAATGTGACTGGCATAAGTAACAACAACCTCTTTTCTGATATAGTCAACATAGCTGACTCCCTCGCCTACCAAATTTCGAGCATCAAGATCAACCATGGAAAATGCATCTTCTACTAGTCAGTACATCCCCTTTGCCTTCGGCTGGATGTGATCTTAAAAATCTAACCAAAGGGTGCTTTTTTACCTATGAAACATACAGCCACCGGAGCTGCGCAGACAGTCTAAGGAATGGCTACAGGCACTTTTGGCTAGAAAGTCCTAGTGCCATCATGCTCAATAAGTTAGGCCGGTCGGACTACTGCGAAAATGGGCATACTTCTCAAGATAACTGGGGAAACATGTTTGCCAGTTACCAGTGCCAGTGCAGCGAGGAGCAGATCTACAAGGGAGACTGTCAAGAAACTCATCAGATCGGTGGTGACCCAGCGCCGGATCCTCTTTCACATCCACTGTTATAATAGTACAATACCTCTAGGCGAGAGAGATGATCATTTCACGCAAATTCAGATTCATTGTGAGAGCAGAATATGAGGGAGTGACCAAGGTTCAGACTATATGCAAACTATAGGAAACCCCGCCGCCTACCTTATTAAAATGAGGGAACAAGTTTGCTAGCAAAGTCTTGGAGAGATACCTACCTTTGTTAAGCTGATGTTGTGTTGGGTGATGAGCAAACTCAGATTCAGTTTCCTCGATGAGGGCTCGCTGTATTTATGCAATTCAAGCTCCATTACATGAAGTGCCCTCAAAGACTCCATCAATAATGTTGGCGATGAAGCAAAGAGGAACATGGTGTCAGCTCGCCTCAATCTTCATCCATAACAGCCCATCCCACATTATGGGATCTTTGTGGAATACCAACCCAGCGCTTATGGCCTTGTACCAAGGTTTGATGTTGGCTCGTCTGCCATGGCTCACACCCGTGCTGTCATTGTGGTCTTGACTCCAAATGCTGGTTGCGGCTATCGTAAGAGTTGGATATTCGGGTTGGCCAGCATGTCCGGGACTTCACAAAGACGTGGGGCGTGAAGTTTTGGGCATATGATGACTTGTTGGCCCCAGAAACAGAGTAGGATTCTTTACTCGCGGAAGAGTGTGTTATTGTTGGGTTTATGTCGAAGAGCATCACGTCCACTTTCTTTCTTTTGCCTGTACCTGTAGGAAGGCCGTGCTCTTGATCACCTTCATGACAGCTTGCCGCCCTGGACAAGCCCATGGCCAACAGACCAGCATTTCTTCGAGTCGGAACTGTTGAGCGATGTCCGGTACAGGCGACGCCAAAGACACCAACAACCCGTGGCCGTCATGGGTTAGGTGAATTTCAGGTTGGGGACCTTTTTACCAACCAACAGTCGCCACAGTTCATCCCTTGCGGCGCCAACGCTAGATACCCACGACGTTGGATCGAGAAGAGCGAAAGACGAAGTCAGGTAACAATGCCCACGTCCCTGATTTGGCGTTTAGGTCTTCATCTAAGCACTTCATGTTTGCCCTGAATCCAGACAGGCTGGCCCAACGAAAGGCAAAGCCGAGCATCAACGGTTGTTGACTGTTCCGGAAGGGTCATCGTTGGAGTGACTTCCACCTCGAGGGAGGGAATAGCAGGTAAGTGGTTAACAGCGGCTGTCGGTTCGGACATGTGTTAGGTAGCCAGGTAGCCCAGGGGCGCGATTTCTGCAGGTATGTCATAAACCCCGTTCTTCCGGTAGACAAAGATTGAAATCGGGTTGGAGGTCGGCATTCATATCAAGATTGCCAAGACGTTGTTTGCCGTATCCTTGTAAGGTCTGGTGCAGTTCCCGCACTCAAACGCCTTGTCGTTTTCTTGGCATGAGGGGGTGGCACACACATACACACCGCTATTCAACCCGTAAATCCGTAAATCGTAACCTTTTACGACGATTCTTATATAGAATTAAAGTTCAAATTCTATACTTTTCGTTCAAAGTAAATAAACCTATTACAACAATACCTCCTAAAACAATTTTCAAGAAGACTCCCGCTATAAATTTGAAGTGGTTTCGTATTCGAAATAGTATACCTTCGGTCTAATTCAACGAAGGTTATAGCGAAGGCTATAACGACTAAGAAAATCCTAGCGTAATAATTCTACTATACGTATTTACTCGCCCTAGAAAGAAGAGCCGTACCCTTATCGAAGCTAAATAATCAATTGAAATTATTACCGCCCCTAAGAAGAAGGCTATTCCTAAAAAAAAGGCAGCTCCTAAAAAGGTTACCCCCAAATCGAAGAAGGGGAAGGAGCCCGCTACGCTAGAAATACCTTTATCCCCTCCTATTTAATAATAGGCCGCTACCCCTATCGAACTCTCTAATAATAAGGACAAACTTTCTAATAACGACGAAATTAAATAAAAGTTCCCTATCTACTTTACCCCCCGGAAGAAGGCTCTCGAAACTTTATTTTACTATTTTAATAATAATAATAACGATAAAATAGCCTCCCTAATTAACCCGAGTACTTCTAAACCTCAATATATATTATTTGCCCGTAAGCCGGCTATTCTAACCCCGCTTCCTAAACCTATTTACCTTCTATCTATCTAAATATAATTTACTATTATAAGTTTATATATATTCGTTGGTCGTAATAAACCGCCTATTATTGAAGATTGCGGTTTATATAAGGAAGTTGAAGTCGAATAAGATAATAGCGAGCTCTACTTATGGCGGTTTAGGATTAGTTTATTCGGGGAGATTAGAAAACTATAGTTTAATTACGTATAGGATATTATTAAAATAATTACGGCCGTAGGAATAAAGTATTAAGCCTCCTTTTATAATGTGTTATATATTATTATTATATAAGATAATCGTTACGTTAAAGTTATAATTTATAATAAGATTATCCTTAGTAACGAATTCTTTAATATATATAGTAGTATCGATTATAAAGCGGTTATAAAATTGTACTTTCGCTATACTAGCTAGTATTCTACTTTTACAATATTTTTTAAATTTTAATTAATCGAACTACCCGCTAATAAATTAGTAATATTCCCTCCTTCGGTTCTAAGTATACTTTTAATATTATCCTCCTCTTATAATTTATTAAATTCCTTCGTTATTTAAATAATTACCCCCCAATCTTCGTATAGCTTTTATACCCTAAGGACGAAGAGTAGCGCTGTTATGGTATAGGCACAGTCCGACCATGCCGCCATGCGGACCTTTCTGGAAGGATATCGTTTGCGAACCTGACCGCTTCACCGTTTACGGTTCAGACCGCTGCACCATTGAAGGTGTTGTTGCGAACGATGGAAGAACGCAGGTACAAAGGAGGTCTTGGTTTGCCTGCAGGTGAAGGGATTGGAGGAGAGTGACTGGCAAGGGGATCCCAGGGTCGCTTGTGTGACTAGGGTATTTAAGTCTAGGTTCAACCGCATGTATCTAGTTCTCTCTCTTTTCCTCTTCACCTAAAATCTTCTGTCATCGATGGAATCTTAGCTTTGCCTTCGACTTCCCCATCCGTGCCCTTGCAAGCGCTAATATTAGAAGGAAGACTATTACTAATATAATATTATAGGAGGTCGATTGTTTTAATAAATTGGATTGCGAACGAGAGGTATATACGGGTAGGGTTAAGATTAGAGGTATTGCGTACTAGGAGTTCGTATAAATATAGAAGTGTAATAACGGCTACCACTACCGTAATTATAATAAGGGTATTAATTACTAAATATATTATATTTTTAATAGTAGTAAAAATTATTATAATTTTATAGTTAAAAATGTAAGTAAGTAGGTTAAAACTATTTTTATAGGTTCGGCTACCGTACGAATATTGCCTAGTCCGATATTATATAAAATAATTATAGTAGAGAACGTTACGAACGCTTCTAATAGCGGTAACGGTAGTAGAAGAGGAGGGAGGCGTAGTAGTAATAATAATCTCCCTATTAATATTAATATCGTTAATAACGTTAATAGTAGTAATAGTAGTACTAATATAGAGATTATAAATAGTTTATTATAAACTATATTAAAGAAGGATAATTTTAAAGGGCTATATTTATTATATCCTTACGTACTATACCCCCCGCTTTACTATCCCCCCTATTAATATTTCCCCCCTTACTTCTACCCCCCTCTATTCTCCTAGCCTCCTTATTACCCTCCTTATACCGCTAACGACTCTATAGCCACTATTATATTCGCTAGTAGTTATAATATATCTTATAATTTCCTAATACTTAGTAGGGCGATAATTATCGATTTGGCTATGCCGTTTAAATATTAGACTACGGCCTTCTATAGGTAGCTAACTAACTATAAGACTTTCGCGGCCAGGCGCGCCAACCCCCCTCCTATTTTAGCTATAATTATTATTTCTAATAGTAGGAGGACTTTATAAATATTACCGTCGATTATACTACTATCGGTAGCCGATAAGAGGGAAAAGGAAAAAAGAAAAGAATATAAGGAGGAGGAGGAGGAGGAGGAATATAAAGAGGGGGCTAGAAAATTATTAATCTTTCGTCTACCTCCGCCGGAATCTTTCGGTTTACATTCGTTACCGCTACTGCCTACCTTATTTAACCGGTTAATATAAAAGTTTATTATTAAGTTCTTTAAAACCTTTTATAAAGATTATTATATTAGGAAGTTATTAGAATCGACGATAGTATATAGGGCTTTTATCGTTTTACGGGAAAAGTTTTATAATTTAGCGGCGTTAGCCGATATATTCGTATTTAAAGAATAGCCGGTAGTGTGGTTTATATAGTTAGGCTTTTCGCTAGAATTCTATACTGCGTTTAAAAGCGGTATTAAAGATTTCCTCAAATAAGAGTATGCGGTACTAGTATTGTAATTAAGCTATAGTAAGTATGCCCTTTATTTTATTATTTTAATATTCTAATTAATTAATATATTAATTTAAATTTATAATTTAATATTATTTTCGAATTTGGTATCGTTAAAGTTTTAGCTTCTATAGCGGGCAATATTACCGTTAGTAGTCCTAGCGAGTAATAATTCTTAGCGAACGATAATTCCTAGCGAATAATAATTCGAGCTAATATAATATATAGCGAAAGAAGGGGATTTTTAATACTTTAATATTATTATATAAATATATAGATTTGGTATCTCTGGCATTTCTGGCACTAAATTATAATATAACTAATTCTTATTTCTAAATTCCTTAATACTTTTTAAACTATACTACCGTCGCCTAATTATATTATTAGTCCGCTTAAACTCTTCTAATTCTTTAATATTGTAACGGGGATAGCACGGTTGACACGGGTGCTGGTCGTATAGTTTAATTGAGGTTCTATAAAGAGGAGAAAAGTCTGTTTGAGGCGGATCTACCGGAGGTACGAGGTTTTAAGGGGGGTTGCGCGAATATAGCTACGGAGATAGCTACGGTGTAATAACTCTAATTATAAAAACTAGAACGCTATAACCCCAAGCTCTAGCCTTATAATATTACCCCCTTCCTTCCCTCTTTCTCTTTCCTTCCTACCTTATTATCCGTTATAACTATATAGTACTTGCCTTCTATTTCTTCATTAATTGAAAAATTTATTAAATAGCAATCGCTCTTACCCGTAGGCCTCTAATAGGATAGGTAGCCGTACGTATAACCGTACTTAGGAAATTTATTTATAAAAACCCCTTTCCTCCCTAACTTTTTCCCTTTTCCCTTTTTCTTCCCTTCCTTATTTATTATTTAATTATTAAAGTAAGTACTATTCCTTAATCCCTTTAATTATTTACAAATATTTATACATATAAATATTCTACTTTATTTCCCCCGAATCTGAGTTTTCCCCCTTCCCTAGCGCGTATTCCTCCTTTTTACTACGTTCGCCCTAATTTCTTTTACGCCCCTCCCCGCTTACCTTTACTAACTATAATTACAGTAGCGGTATTACCGTTACTCTTAGCGCTATTAAAATTCCTAGGAAGTTTATTAAAAAGTATTACGGATTAGTAAATATTCTTCGTTATTTCTTACCCTAATTATTCGTTAACCGATTATATTCTTTTTATAGGATAAGTACGAACCCTTTACAATCTTTTGCATTTTATACTTTAATACTAAATATAATTGCATTATTAAATTTAGTATCACTTTATACCTTTCCTACTATAATAATAGTAAGAAATACAATTACGCTTCCCCCTTTATTTAACGGTTTACCGCTATTTAATAGGCGGCGGAATTTAAATAGGAAGGGAAAGTACGTATTTATATATACCGGAATCTCGCTATTTCATATAATATAATTGAATTTTTAAAGGACCGAGTTATTAACTAGTAAATTTTGTCCCCTATTTCGAATTTATTAAATAAATAAGGTTAATAATAATTAAGTATAAATATAATTAGTTATTAGATTTCCTTAACCCTAAAATTACTATTTCCGTTACCCCGGCCTATATTATTATTCCCGCTATTACCCCCGCTTCCGTCCGTACGCCGTTCCCGGATTATATTATTCCTTCCCGCCTTACCGTTCACCCCGCCGCCTACCCTATTACTATATTTATTATTAGTAACGTTATTAAATTAATTATTCGTTTAGAGGACTACGAGCGGAGGATTTTAGAATTAAAGGTTAAAGGTCGTCGCCCTCGTAAAATTCCGAAGAAATAGTAGTTTTAAAGTTTAGAATAGAAATTCTTAATAATTTATTTTATTTGCCGATTCTATTTCATTATTATTACTAACGTTATTACTTCGTATATTCTATAATATAGTAATTTACTAGCCTGTCGTTAACGTTTATTGGGCTATATTCTACTTTAAAACAATTTAAGGCAATTATATTAATAAATTCTTCTAAGGGTTTTTATATTTATTAAGCCTATCCTTTTTAATTAATTAAGAGTATTTTACGACCCTTAACGGTTTTTATATAGAGGATTTCTTTTATTATATATTCTTTTTTACCGTCGATTATAATAGCCGGCGGTTGGGAGTCGGTAGTAATTTACTTTAGTAGCGAGTTATTTCTAGCTCTTTTAAATAGATTAATATAGAATTTATTAAATATTTTCGAAGAAAGGTCGGAGAATTCTATTACAAATAGATTGAGGATTCGTAATATTATATATTTAGTATAGACTTAGTCGAACTTTTTCTTTAAGCGTACTATAAAAAAGTTTTTAAAGTTGAATTAGATTTTATTTCTTATTTTAAAGATTTTTATAGGTTTTTTTTTGCAGTTAGTAAAATATTTTTACTTTTGAATAGATACAGCTATTATTGCTTAGTATAGATTTGTAATTTATTGTAGCGTAGAAATAAAGTTACTAGCCCTCGTATACAGGTTTTTAAATTTTATTTTTATAAGGGGTATTACGAGGGCTATTAGTAATTGTAAGTAGTAGCCGTAAGTGGCGAAGAAGGGAGATATTCCGATTGCAATATTAATCCGGCTATTAATCGCTAATTAAGCGGCCGGATATTAACGATTTTAATCGTTTTAAATATAATTAATAAAAACTCTTAAGAATATTTAAACTTCTTAATTTATCCTTTCGGGACCGCCGTCTATTTATAGGTAGAAGGTAGTACTTAATAGTTATTTAATTTTTAGAAGGTTGTAGAGACGTTTTTAGAAACGGTTAGTCTAGTTTATACCTTTATTATTAACGATAGAATATAACTAATTATAATATTTTATAAAATAATAGAGAAACGTTTCTACAATTATTTTTACTTTTATAAATAGGATAGGTTCGAAGATTACCGTTTTACTAAACTTATTTTTAATAATAAGAAGGTTAGTATAGCCTCTTATAAAAGGGAGATCGGTAATAAAATTTATTTGGATTTCTTTAAAGAATTAGTTAGGGATAGGGAGGGGTTTTAGTAACCCCTTTTTCTAATTTCTCTAATACTTTATTTTACTATACGTATTATAATTAGTTAAGAACCGACGGATATAAATATTTATTAATAACTAATAAAAGTCTTTATTTATAATATAAATAGTACCTTCTCTTCTAAAGTAATTTAGGGCTTTCGAATCGTAAGTTTCTTAAATAATACGAGTACGAAGAACGTTCTTCTTTAAATTTTTTAGAAATATATAGAAAGTAGCCGCTTTTATAATTACAGAAGCGCCGGAAATTTAAATACGCCTTCTATAATAGAGTTTATTTAGTTTATTAATTATATATTCGCCGAATTATACTTTTAGGCCCTATACTAATATTAAGAGGGTTTTATTTTTATTAATAATTATTTAGCGGATTATTTAATAAATTTCGTCTTTTTAGGAGAGTTTATTATAGAATTATTATAAATCCGGATTTTCGAATACTTTTACGCCCCCCTTTACAGTAGTAGTAGGCGTTATACGAACGTAATTCTTAAGGGCGGCCTTAAAGATAAATTGTATATCCTTCGCTTCGGCATTTACACTATTAGGTTTATTTTAATCCCAACGAAATAGAGCGTTTAGGATTACGGCGAATTTACTTAAGCGGTAAAGGATTTCAAAATTAAAATAGGAGAGAAATTCAACCTATTATACTTAACGTTTAAAGAGTTAACGCCTTTTTATAAAATATTTAAAGTTGCAGTAATCTATTACTATTACAAATTTCTTATAATTATAAAATTCGGCCGATTATTCTTCTATATATTTAATAACGGCTAATATTTTTTTATTATAAATCGGGTAATTACGTTCGGCGGGTATTAATTTTTACGAATAATAGGCGACGGCGGTTTTCTAGCCGTTTTTTTTTTAGGTAAATATACTACCGAAACTATAATTATTATAATTTATTTCGAAAAAGGTAAGGAGATTTGGATTTTATTAGGTAAAAATGGGAATTTTTGTAAATAATTACTTTAATTTTTTAAAAGCTTTATTATACTCCTTAATTTATTTAAAGGGGATCCCTTTACCCGTAAGTACAATTAACAGTCCTATTATAGAAGAAAAGGCTTTAATAAATATCTAATAATAATTAATAAATTTTAAGAAGTTTTTTACCCCTTTTTAAAACGTAAGTACTTCCTACTCTATAATCGTTCTAATCTTCTCCGGATCTATTTAAATATTAACGCTTACAATTATAATAAAGTTAAAATATTTAATATTTTTAATAGTAAATTTATATTTCTTTAGGTCGAAATAGAGATTTATAATTATTATACGCTCTACAACCTTATATATTTTAACTATATAGTCGGCCTTTAAATTAGAAGAGAAGATTAGTACGTTATTTATATAAGCGGAGGTAAATTTATTAAAATAATTATTTAAAATATTATTAATATACCGTTAAAACGTTATAAATATACTATATAATTTAAACGGTATTATTATCTATTTAAATAATTTATAGCAGTATTTAAACGCCGTTTTACCTTCTTCGCCCTTTATTATACGGATTTTATAGAAAGTTTATACTACGTCTATTTTAGTAAATTATTTAACTTTAGTAATAACTTTAAAAATTTCTTTAATTAGCAGTAAGGGGTAACGGTCCACTTTAGTAATAGCGTTAAGAATTTTATAATTGTAATAGAAATATAAATTATTATTAAACTTTTTAATAAAGAGTATTAGTACGGCCGTAGGGGAGTTATTAGTACGAATAAACCCTTTATTTATAAGGTTTTTAATTATTTTCTTTAATATTAAAAATTCTTTTCGAAATATATTATAGAAGTAACTTATAAGTAACAGGAATTCTTAATTAATTTCGTCCTTTTTAATTTCAATTTTATAATTAATATTTAAGCGATAAGGGTTGAATTTATCGGCTTTAAATTATTTTTAAACGAATAGAAGATTATAGAGTTTTATAGGGATACATTTTTATAATTCCTCTTTTAGTAAATTAACTTTTAATTTAAAAGCCTTTTCAATATTTCGTAAATTAACCGAAAATATTATTAATTCTACAGCTTTCCGGCTATTCTATTTCTAAATCAGATTTATAGTAGTTATAAATATAGTCGTTATATAATAAACGGCCTTTTTAATTTCTTTTTTTCTAAGGGATAAATTTTTTAGGGAATATTCGAAGTACGGTATTTAGTAACCGGCTATTCTATACTAGAATTTATATTCGTAGGGGATAGAATAGGCTTTTATTATTATTAACTATAATTTTTTTAAAATAATTAGGAATTTTAATTGCAAAATAATATAAATATAAATTATAGAATTATAACTATAAATATTTATTTTAAAATATATTATCCCCTTAATTTTAATTCCCTTTATTTTAACGGACATTCTTTTAACTACCTTCTTAAATATAGGGATTACAGGAATTTTTAATTATTCGACGACCTTTTTATTAATTACAATATAGTATTAATAATTTTTATTAACGAAGGTATAAAAACGATTTTTATTATTAATAATTATAAGTATTTTTATAATATTTATTTCTATAGGACTCGGGAAATTCTTTATTCCCGTTTCCTTACTTAATATTTTGGAACGTTCCTTTATTCGATTACGTAAGGGAACTATTCTTTTTCCAATTCGTTAACGGTAGAATAATCGTCGTTACTATTATCCTTTAGTATCGGCTCTATTTTAGGCTTAATTTTAATAGCCTTAACGCCGATAATAGCAGGACATTAAATAGGTAGGTATTTATAATTACTAATTATATATCCGCTCGCTCTATATTATAAGTAGAGGTTTTAAATACGGCGCTTATTTTTTTCCTCTATAGAGACCTATTTAGCGCGCTTTTTATTCTTATTATTCTTCGTTTTTATATACCCTATTATTATAAGGGTATTACCGTTTATATTTTTAAGGAGGGTAGCCGGGGCGGTTTAAGCGTTTTAATAGCGGGAAAACGAATTTTAACGGGAATTACAATTATTACAAAAAGTATACCCTAGGAAAATTTTACTATTTTTATATTTATATATAATATCCTTTAATTATTTAATATAGAAGGAATAGGTTTGAAATATATAAATAGAAATTAATTAATTATAGAAATTTATAAATATTAAAATTTCTAATTAGGCGAGTTTAGAATTATTTTTTTAAGCGAAATTATTAACTTTGGTAAGGTTAATTTTAAAGGTAGGGAATTATTCGGATAAAATTTAATTATTTTTTTAACAAATAAATTATAGGCGGGTAAGTACAAAGCACTTTTTATTTTTATTACCGAAGACTTTTTTTAATTAATTAAAAAAATTTTCGGGGTTATAAACTCCGCTCGCTCTTCCTTAGCGCTAGAAGGTTTTTATTATAAATATTTTATTAGCGGGGAGGGTATTTAATAATATTAACCACTTAAATTTATTATTAATAATAGCCCTAACGGCTCTTTCCTCTTTATAGGTAAGCTTTAATTAAATTATATAAAGATTAAAGGAGGCGGTAATACTATCCTACTTTAACTAATAAATATTCTTACATTTAAAATTGTACGATAGAGCAGTTTCTTCGGTATTAATTAGGGCATTCGGACTAGTGGTAATTATTATAGGGTATTACGTACTTTGGGAGGCGGAATTAATTGTAGCCTTGATAGCGGCGGAGAATTTATTACTAATAAAGATTTTTATAGCGAAGGTTCTTTTATTTACAAAGACGCGGAGGCGCTTATTTTCGAAGCGCTTAGCTTCTACAATAACGGTAGCCTATTATTCAATAGTAGCGGTATTAGCGGCTACAACGAAATTAATAGGCAGCCCCTCTATATTTAATTATACCGGCGGCGCCGGTCTATTTTATTCTATTAAATCTATTATTTAAATAGAACCTAATATAATGGGGATAGTACAATTAATACGAATATTAATCGTATAATTTAATTAAAGTTCTATAAAGAAGAGAAAAGTTTATTTAAAGCGGATTTACCGGAAGTACAAAGTTTTAAGGGGGGCTACGCGAGTATAACTACGGAGATAGCTACGGCGTAACAGCTCTAATTATAAAGACTAGAGCGCTACAACCCCGGGCTCTAGTCCTATAACAAATATATATTATTATATAATTTTTATTTATATTATTAGTATCCTCTATCGCTAATTTCGCATTTTTAAAGTAGTTACGGATTTATTTAATATAATACCTAATTATTATCGCTATCCGACGTAGAAAAGTAAGAAATTCGTTATTAGGTATATTATTGCTACCTTCGCTACTATATACCCGCTTTATATACTTTTTAAAATTATTAAAGTACACTTCGATTGAATTAAATTCTAGAGAATATAGTGGTAAATATTAAAATAATATACTAACCTTCGCGTACGCGTAATATATTTCGTTATAAGGATATTAATTAATATTATCTATTACTAGAATATTATTACAGTTAGGGAAAAGGTTTATTTAGGGGAGTAATCTCCTCTCCAGCTATACTATAAAACTAGGGATATTTATCGTACCCTTAAAAATTAGTAATTTAAATATACTATTAATCGATATACTCAGGAGGAAGTAATACCGTTTACTACGTTCGAACGTGCTTATTAACATCGTAATAGCGCTACGGGGTGCCTATTTAATATAATGAGCTTTATTTTATCGGTCTATACTAAATTCGTCGTAGAAAACGAATATTTCTATAGTAAATAACAATATTTTTATTATTTACTCTACTACTAATTGAAGCTACTATTATACTACTTTAAATACTAATTTCTTTTTTTTTAACGCTCTTAACGAAGGTATCGCCGTACAATTTTAATCGATACGTATATATTATAATTATTGGTAAATAATTTATATATTTCGTCGAAATATATATCTAATTTTAGAACGAATAATTTTATAACTTCCTATATAATATTAAATACAGTTATTCTAATATAGAAGTAATATAATAACGTACTTCTATTACCTATATAAGGAGTTTTCTAATATTCTAGGAGGTTTGAAATAGTAAAAACGGCTTGCCGGTAAATTCGAAATTATTTTTATATCGTTATATAGAACGTACGGTTACGCCTACTACAATAATAATATTACGAAGAGGCTCGCTACTATAAAGTATTAAGTTTACGAGCGCCTTCTAGTTATTGTTAGGAAAGGTTACTATTGTACTACGATAATACGATAAAAGACGGTATAAATAATAAGAGCGAACGTAAGCGACGCGAGCGATTAAGATTTTACGAGATTTGGTATAGATTTCGTTAAATTATAACGGGATGCGATTAATCTGTTCGTAGTTTCGACTAGATTGTCGATTTGTATAGCGGTGTGTGTGTGTGCCACCCCCTTATGCTAAGAAAACGACAAGGCGTTTGAGTGCGGGAAAGTCTTTACCCCTACAGTTGTAACACCCTTACCTCCTCCCCCTACTGTACCAACCCTAAAGAAGTTGGCTGCCAGATTTAAAGCTCATACACTGGGACTGCTAATTGCTGCAACTCGAAATCGGTAGTCTGCCATAGCAAAGCACTAAAGTCCAACAGCCCACGAACCACCAAAACGTGCCCAGTCTTGGCTCCGCCAACCAGCTCGTCAAGTGTCAACGACAACAAACATCTTTGAGTACAAAAGCAATCCTCAAACCTCAACAACATTAGACCTCCAACACAGGACAGAACTTCTTGAAGCTCATCTTATAGAGCGAGCCTGGTGAGGAGAATATTTAAATGCGAATAGGCCGCGAGCAAAAACGACGATTTTGAGAGCTCTTTTTGTGATGTTATCGCGGCTCAGACTTGGAGGGTTTGCCATACCAGACTACCTCGTTTTCGGCTGCAACTAGGTAGGGACCCAGTGGATAAACAAATAAACGAACCACAGTACACAAATAACAAACACATGCAACGAACCTACACACACAACACCCACATACAATGCAACGAACGAACGAAACGTATGTACGTATAACACGTAATCTCTTCATTATCATTATCCATAACTCATTAAGTCGTGAATCGTCAACCAACGGGGTATTCCTAACCAAAAATAGCAAACAGAACGCTCTCCCCTAAAGCCTAACCTAATTACTATCATTGCGCTTTATTCAACGTACGTGTAGTTTTTCCAGTCCCAAATCCAAGAACCAAAAAGGAATAGAGTCATTACAAAGCGAAACCTGGCCTGTCATCTGTTCATCAGAAGAAGCCGTGTCTATGCAAAAAAAGACCAACCGCGTTACTCCATTCCCTTGTGTGTTGTGAGTGTGGGTATGTACCGTTTGAATAGTGTTCGCTCGAAAACATCCGCAGAAAAATATGTCTGGGTTTCCTAGACAATCTTGCTGTCATCCGCGCCCAGCTTGTAGGGCTTTCCGACCATGGGATCAACATAGATTCCGTGGCCGCTTCCGATCGCGCTGTCGCTGTCGTACGCAACCCTGGTATCCTCAATCTCGTCGCCAACTTCCATCCACTTGTCGCTAACGGCCGGGACGGGGAAGTAGTGGCAGAGAAGCCAGTAAACGCCGCCAGAGACGAGGAAACCAGCGAAGAAGTTGACGTTATAGATGTAGGTGGCTCCAATCGGAACTTTCGTTCCAACCGCTCCGGCAAACCCGACCACGTTGATCAAAATACCGGAAATGTAAGCGGCATAGGCGCGCCAGTGGATACCCCAGGTGTAATAGTAGGGACCGGTCTTGCGTCCATCGTAGAGTTCCTTGACTTCGAGATAACCGCGGCGAACAGCGTAGTAGTCAAAGACGATAACACCGGCAATCGAGGAGAGGAAGACGCTATAGGCCGAGAGGTAGGTGGTGAACTTGTTGTTGTCGGTGAGGAGGGTCCAGGGGTTCATGGCCAGACCGACGGCCGCGCAGATATAACCACCACGGCGGATGTTGATCCATCGGGGCAACAAAGCAGTCATATCAGCGCCGGCGGATACCGAGTTGGCGGCAATGTTGGTACCGAGCTGGGCGAGCGAGAAGGCGAAAGAGATGACGAAAACGCCGAAGCGCTCGGCCGAGTTGCCTTCGTCCAGGAATTTCTCCAGCAGTTCAAGCGGATCCCAAACAGCTTCGCCGTAGATCGAGAACGAACAGGACGAGACAAGAATGCCGATGAGCGAAGTAATGGCGAAGCCCGCGGGAATCGTGAAGAGCTGGGACCAGAGCGCGTCCCTGGGCTTCCTGGCGAAACGAGAAAAGTCGGGGTCGTTGACGATGAGGGTGGCGAAGTTGCCGATCGAGGTCATGATGCCCTTGACAAACTCCCAGGCGAGGTCGTTGCCCTTCAAGGAAGATGGCTGGCGAATGATGGGGCCAATGTCGCCGGCACGGACAATCGCCCAGATCATGAAGGCGATGGCGGCTGACGGGACGAAGTAGGCCTTGACAGTAAACAGATGCCGGATCGTGTGAACAGGGAACCAAATGGCGGGCAATGAGCAGAGCCAGAAGATGAAGAAAGAGACGAAGTCGGCTGTCGTAGTGCCTGATTCAGGAGAGAAGGTGTTGGGGATCTTCTCACGATCCTGAACAAAAGAGTTAGAATGAACATGAGCTTACACGAGGTGGAAATATGAATCACTTACCCAGGCCTTCCAGATGGATCGGATCATGAGATACACACAGTGACCTCCAATATAAGCCTGAACGCCATACCAGATACAAGCTATTTCCACCAAGGTTAGCAAAGGTATCCATGAAAGAAGGATTTCTCATCATGTATGAATCAACATGAGATGAGGGAAGGAGTGAGAGCCACATACCCATCGCAGCTCTGTTGAGGACAGGCCACAAGCTACCCCAGATGCCGAATGAGGATCTGCTGACGACGGGGAAACCAATGTGATAAGCAGCACCGATGCGACCGGTCAAGCAGATAAAGCAGCCCGAGATGGCATAACCGATCCAAACACACAGCCACGACTGCCACCATGAAAGACCATTTACCATCATGGATGACGATATCATCCAGGTGTTGATGTTGAACGAGTCAGCAATCCAAAAGCCGACAAAGTTCCAAGCACCCCATGTTCGACGCTTGGCTTCCACGGGCTTCAGATCGTGGTTCGTCAACTGTTGTGAGGAAAACGGGCAAGTGTCAGTCTTGGGCTGCGGCAATTCCAACAAAGGCGAATGCGAAGAGATCGAATGAGGAACGAGTCTCTGTGGTGTCAATCTCAGGGCAAAGAGGCAAGGTTTCGCACCATCAACTGGGCTGTGGTGAGCCCTGGCTCGGCTTCGACGGCCAGCCGGTCCGACCAGCGTCCTACGGCGCTGCGTTTCTCTGCCATCTTTCCCTTCTGGTGATGATTGGTTGGTGAGAGGACTTGGGCTGGTCAGGTAGTAGGCGGCGTGGTCGTCGAAACGAGAGTGCGAAGGAGGGGCGGTGGTTCGGTGGCGGAAGCACGAGATTTTTCTTCTCTCGAAGCAACACACGAACTTCTCTCTCTCTCTCTCTCGCTCTCTTTCCCCCTTTTTTCTCGCGGGCCGTGGGCCTTTTTGGCAGTTTTTTTCCTTCTTTTCTGCTGGAGGATCCGGTGGAGGCGGCGCGGCAACACGTCAATGCGGGGAGGGGCAGTCGAGCAAAAAGCCGACAAAAAGAGGGTTGGGCGACGACGTTCGACCCTCGTCTTTTTCCGCCAACGGAGACCGGGTGGAGCGAAGACCGATTGAGATTCGGTCGGTCGATTGGTACCGATTGTAGTGTACACTAGAATAGCCTTCCTTTCACGCAGACAAGGCAGGGGCTCTCACTTGGCTCTTCTCTTCAGGGGGACCTGGAGGGCTTCGTTGTCGACTCGACGAACAACTGGGGTGGGGCACGGAATGTCGCCGGATTTGTCAAGAAAAAGGGAATGGCGACTGGAGCAGGGTGAAGTTTTATGCTCCTCAGGTCTCGTTCTGTTGGAGGGCTGGCGTTCGACAGGTGGAAAAGGTGGCAAACCTGCGCTCGATACTGACGGACGAGAAGGGGATGGCTCATGGGAAGGGGGCAACACCTTGGTTTTATGTGCATCGAAGGTACCACTTACATATTGACATGATATCAGGCCAAGCAATGCAACACTATCTTGCAAAGATAGACCTACCCTGCCTGCATGTTGAACACTGCATGCCATTTGCGGCACCTTAAAGTGCGCCTTTTTTGTTTTAGTTCCGGTTGGGATAAGCAGCGAGCTGAGCACTGGGGAGATGGAAGAGTGTCCATCCCTATCGTCTCGCCCGTCCGCGAGTGTACTTCCAATACAGAGTGGATTGTTCCGAATACCAGACACCTTGATGGTGTCGATGTAGAAAGCTGAGTCGAGCCACGCTAGCATGACTAGGGTGTCCCAGAACGAGGTCTACATATCTTCATCCGCCCAAGAGATCGGTGAACCACGGGTTCATGGGCCGAGAGACGCGCGGCGAGAAGGCTCGAGGGGGTTTGGAAGCCCTGTCCGCCGCTCCGACAGAGCATTAAGGGCAGCCATGGGCTGTCTGGTGCTTTGTGGCCGTTGTGGTTGTTGGTTTGGGAACTCGAGGGCAAAAAGATGTGTTGCAAATCATATCAGAAGCAGTGAAGATCATTGATGATTTCGGATTAAACCCGGCCACGCGGGGCATCCGACGGCAGTAGCGACGTGTGACGGTAGCGTCAGTCAGTCCCGTCCAAGCGAAGCAAACAAGCACGTTGCTGGCACGGAAGAACAACCAGCGAGTGCGTGGTGGAATTCCAACAATCGGAAGTTCTTTGGGAAAGAGCAAAAAAGGAAAAAAAAAAAAGGCGCTGGTAAAGTGGTAAGTGGTAACGGCGTGGCATGCTCGAGCTTAGACCGGACCCAGCTTCCCTCAATCCCCTCATCGTGATTCGTCAATCTGTTATCCGTTAGAGTTTCGATATGTGGAGTCCCGTTCTCTGCCCTCTGTGCCCCTCTCTCGGGCTTTGGCTGGCACTTCCTCTTCAGGTAAGTTGGCAGAAATGGCTGGCCTCCTTGGCAGCAGCCATGCAGGGCTCCGCACTGCCCTGGTGCTGTCGGCATTGCTAAGCATATCTTGGCTACAAAAGCGTTACCAGGTCGGGCTTAGTGCCCGCAAAATGGTGAGAGATAAGCAAATAAGCTATCAAGGCTATCTTGCGGCTATCTCACTCCCGTCTATCTTGCCCCGCCCTCACTGGTCTGAACCTAAAAGAGATTACTCCATCCCATCGAGTCACCCTTTGAGTTTCCATTTGCAGTGACAACCAGACAGCCATTGCAATCATCCGATCTTTCCCATTGCCGGGTCAAAGCGACTCAACTGGTTGACATATCACCAGCTTCTCGGACCGGCCAGACACGGATCACAATCATCACACCTGTCCATCCCTTGAACTCTTCAATGTTAAACCGAGCGTGACCCCTTTTAGGAACTCCCCGCAATTCTCTCCGAGACTACTGCAAAGATATCCACAATGTACCCCGCCATAGGTACTTCGGGAATTCAAGTTTTACCCCAGATCCCGACCTTCACAACTGTCGGTTAACATGAATTTTGGGGCGTCTACATTACATACCGCACGCGGCATGCGGCACCAGAAGCGAATCTGAGTTTCAAAGCCTTAAAGGGATGACCTTTACATATCGACTCGGCACCATGAGTGTCGTAGAGTTTGCTAAGGTTTTTTTTTTTTTTTTTTTTTTTTTTTTTTTTTTTTTTTTTTTTTTTTTTTTTTTTTTTTTTTTTTTTTTTTTTTTTTTGAATGGTGTGGTCCTGAAACCCCCCGAGATCATGCTTATCTACCGTATTTCCACCTCGGAACCCAAGTTGATGCCGTTCAGTTCTTTCGTTGATGTCCGTCATGGATTTCGAGTTGCCATATCCCGCGGGTTATGGTTCGAGCCTTCCCCGAGTTCGGGACAACCGGGAGTCTTGTTACTGGTTGACCGGGGAGAGATCTGACTTGTTGGTTGTAGGTACAGTCACACCAATTACCACATGCCTTCAGTTCTCGTCCAACCATCTCATGCATGTAACACAGCACCGTCACTTGGTGTGGTGATATCAATGGCATTGAGAACCATCGTTGGCCTTTGACCTGGAGTCAATATAAGCATCACGGACATCCCGAGTGCGGCCACGCATGGTCCGCTCGCGAGGCTGCTGATGGCGTTCTGAAGTGATGTTTGAAGGTCACTGGATTTTCAGTGACGAAATTCGGATTCAGAGTGTTAATGAGCGCGGGGGTGCTCATTGCTGGTGTCCGCCCCTTCAGTTGCAGCAGTTTGCGAATGGGGCGACGTAGTCAATCTACATACCACGGCAGAAGGACCGAAATAATGAGTATCGAGCTCACGTAAACCGAGTGTCTGAGTGTTCCTGTTAGCACTGTCGCTCTCCTCTCCGTTAACGGCACGCCACGAGAGCCCAGAGGCCTTCGACCGGTTCAATATTCACCCATACCCTCGATGCCGAGCGAGAGATAACAACCACGGTGCTCCGGAAAACATACGGAGATGTATTGAACTTGGCAATCTTGCAGCTTTATGGCCAGTCAGTAGGGCTCAGCTACCAGGGTTGCCAATGATAGCGGACTGTAGTAGACTCTAGTGCCCGTCTACAGCAGGACGCTTTCTACGATATCAATCAGGTCGCATAATCGGCCGAGAAATCGATGAGACGGGAGGCTATGAGTGTGAGGGCAGTGAAACGACAAGGCCATCGCAGAAGTTCACTCAGTTCAATATGATTAGTAGCGATTCGAGAGCATTGTAAGTGTCCGGAGGTGCCCGCGTTTCACTTTTCGTCAAGTCTACACGACAAGTGCCGCCGCTTTTTCCCGTTGCTCCTTCCTCTTTCCTCCCCCTCTCTCCCAACCATGCACCTGCCGCTTGACACGGATTTCACCGCCCCCGAGTTCTTTCCGTCAAAACTTTGATCCCGGGAACAACACGGAAAACTCATGTGGTGGGTCGGATACGATACTGGGAGGAGGTCAGTCCAGCGAGCCATCAGTTGACGGATCTAAAACCCCGGACGTTCAACGCGCCTCCCTAACAACCAATTCCAAGTCCAGTCAAGTGATTGCATGAACATGGGAAACGTCCATAAATTAAACATTAACTGTCATATATCCATCATGAAGGTTCAATCCGTTGAATAGTCCCAACATTGGAAAGAACGACTGGAACATGGAACAATTCCATGCGAACAACATGGAATCCAAGTCACGTCCGTAAAATATCCATCGGTCGATTGCGGTCCGATGGAACCCCCGTCCTCCCACTAAGTATGGAATTGTTGAGCACACGGCCAAACCAAATGTGAAAGCATGTAAACCGCGGTTGTCTCTTACTCCCTAATTAATGGAACACATCGTCCCCATGTCAAATGCTTCCGAAACATCAATCATGCCATCCTCATCCACGCCAACGACAAACGCACACTTCCCCTGGTCCTCGCGGATCTCCTCTCGTCTGTCAAGATACTCTTTCACCACGGGGACGCTGATGTCCCGGTTCACCGTGTTGGCAATGCTTCGAGCCCCCAGTTCCGGGGTGTAGCCGTCCGTCACCAACGCTCTGCAGACCGAGTAGCTGCGTCGGACTTGGATGTCGATGTTCCCCACCAATCGGGCCATATTTGACACGGTGCTCTCCTTGACGGGTTTTATCACCTCGCCGCCAAAACTGGCAAGGAATCTGTCGGCCACCGCGGCTTGCTCGCTGTGCGAGAAGGTCAGGAATGGGACAAATTCTGTGATGCGTCCTGACAAAGGTGCCTTTTGCGGGGCAGGTGTCAGTATGCCACTCAGCAGGTCCTTGCTCCGTTTTTTGTTCAAATTGCGATGAAAGGAATCACACTCACTCCGAACTTGGAGATGCTCTCTTTTTGGATCATCTTCGAAAGCTTCATTATGAGTTTCTGCCCCTCTCGTCCGGGCTCGTCTGCAAAGAGAGTCTTGCCGTGCTCC
The DNA here is from genome assembly GCA_030685235.1 of Copromyces sp. CBS 386.78. Classification (NCBI taxonomy): domain Eukaryota; kingdom Fungi; phylum Ascomycota; class Sordariomycetes; order Sordariales; family Sordariaceae; genus Copromyces; species Copromyces sp. CBS 386.78. The sequence goes on from MU839274.1 coordinate 53,547, forward strand.
TTGCAGAAGTTGTGAATGATGTGGTCAAATGCATTTGTTGCCAGAATCCAGATTGTCTTGGAACAGTCAAGCCTTTCAAGGGTTCTGCGGTTGAGAGTAATGCCTAGAACAGAATGTGATCATGAGGTGAGTGACGACTGGGCCTCCTTCACATAAACAGGAAAGAAGAAGGAAAGACACTTACCTTCCTCAAAAGGCTTGAGAAGTGACTCCTGTACTTCTTTATCCGTCTTCTCGAATTCGTCAAGGAAAACAATGCTGGGCTGCGCTGTATGTTCCGCCAGAAAGTTGTTGAGGACGGAGCCTTTTTTGCTCCCTTGATATGGGAAGTATGGCCCCCAAAGGTCCGTCACGTAACGCGTGCTGGTGCAATCGGTCATGTGCAAGTCCAACGATATGAGCTTGCCCAGGTTGCGAGCAAGTTCGGTTTTGCCGTGTCCACTTGGTCCGGCAAACAACAGAATCATTGGACGTTCTGCTTGAAGTGCGAGGTGGCTTTGGTTCGTTTAGCTGGTGTCAGCAAAGGGAATTTCAAAGATAGCTGGCATGTGCTGGGTATATGGCAATGACAAGGTGGCATGTTGATAATACGAGACACGGGAAAACGCCCTTACCTGGTTAAGCGATCAACAACAAAAGTAATTGCGGCCGTTTGGCCAACAAGATAGTAGTGGATACCCAGTAGGGCTTCAGCTTTGTGTAATTTGGCGACCTGCTGCTTCGCACCTGAGAAACGCTCCAGAAGAGCGGCGCGGTGAAGAAGGTATCGCTGTTCAAAGCGAAAGTTCAGACTATCCGTCACTCGCTTCTGTGCATAGGGGCTGCACCATTTCTGATGTTCACCAGCCAGATTGCCAAGCCCTTCAGTTGCAGGATCATCATCATCCAGGTCTCGCTCAAGAGGTGTGTGGAAGGCTTTGGGGATGCCAGCCACAGATGCGCCAACACTTAGAAGTGCTTTGAGAAGCGCAGTCGTGTCCGTCGCATACGATGTTCCGAGTATGATGGCATAGGCAACGAGAGGGAGTCTTCTTTTTCCGTAGGTGGTGTTGACGTCGCCTCCGTACTCTGCCCACATTCTCACCAGCTCGGCGTCTCGTCTCTCGACAACGTAGAAGAACGCAGGAAATCCGTTAACTAGGCCGTTCAGCAGTTGGCGAGTCTTTTCCCTACCCATCCGTTCCCGGTAGCGTGTAAGTTGACTGCGAATCTCCGTACAAGATACGCCACGCTGAATATCGGCGACCAACTTATCGAGGCTCAGATCTTCGGGATCGTGCTCGTCACCTTCAGTAGATTCATAACGCTGCCAAACGGTGCCATAGCCGTCATTGTAATCAGATCCATAGCCCATGGCCCTGCTTGATTTCTCGGGTACCTTTACTCGAGGAAGCGTGAAATCCCATTCGTCTTTACCTGGCTTCAAAGAGTTCATGTCAACCTCAGTCGCTCTGACTAATTTCGGGTGTTGGACTCGGTTTACTAGACGACCGTTGCGCCTGTGGCTTGACTCACAAGAAGGGCAATGGCCTTCCGGATGTTGCCATTGGTTTTCTGCGTAAAATGAAATTTGTTTAGACGTGAACCTGGCCATGAACCAACATATGACGATGCTTACCTTCAGCAACTTGACCGCTTCTGCGTTTGTACACCCAGTGGCCTCCATAACCTGGATATTGGCCGGCATGTTTTGTAAAGAGTCTTGATTCAAAATCCAGACGGAGCCGCCAGAACGCCTAGGAAAAGGAGAGCTGACAACGGGTCTAAGATAATAACAGCTGTCCAAGGATGACGCGGACGAAGACGAGCTAGAACAGCTTCTCGGCATGGTGAAGCGTTTCCCGTAAGCACTTTTTAGCAAAGGCAGGGGATGTTCTATCCTGCACAACTTGTTCTTATACCATACGTCAGTTCATCGTCATGGACATCCAGAGCTGAGGAAGCATACAAAGGAGGATAGTGCTCACCAAAACGCGCACCAGGAAGACGGCGCGTATCTGGAAATGGCGAGTGCTAAGGTAAGGAGATAGTCGGCAGACACGGGAATCCTCATCCTTTCCAACCAAACTTACTGGACATCACTCTTAACAGCAGAACGGGCCTCTCACATGGACTCCACATGTTGGTGTTGGTGTTGACAGCAAACGGTGAGCCCTTGCGTAATGCATTCAACGAAGCCGGAAAACACACAGAACCCTTGAATGTTCATTGGCATCAAGCATGATGTCTAGAAGCCATTCAAACGGGGAGAATGAAGAAGAAAGTACATACTCATTGGCCCGATACGTCCAACAATCCAGCTCTGGCTTGTTTGTTAGCTTGGCACAAAACGTGCCCATTTTCACTGAAACTGGAAACGCAGTCGGGCTTCTACCCGTCGCTTCAAACGAAGACCAGTTTTGTCCCCAATGAGGCGAGAGAGGCCAATGCGAACCTGCACCCCATCCATGTGCTGGCCCTCACGCATAACGACGATTTCAACGGAGAAGAAGTCATTCGGGACAGGAAATATGCTCGTTTCAAACTGTTCTTACGAAAAAAGCCCGTGGAAACCATGTATCATGGTGCGGCGCGTCTGACTTTACTCATGTCAATATGAGAACCTCGACTTCTGTTTGGCCTAGGAGTTGAAGATAAGCCATTGAGTTCCGCTGTATCGCATCTTTTTCGCTTCATCTCTCGGGGTCTTATGGACGAATCCCAGTGGCTGCAATATCTGGTGAGCTGCGGATGTTTCGGAAGGCAACGGCCCGTCAGAACGCAAAAGCTCAGGAGGCCCAAGACCGTGTCACGGTGCTTGGTATATAAGTTTAAAAGAAAGCAAGGCGAACCAAGCAATGATTGGAAAATGTAATTGATTGAAGGTTGAAAAGAAAGAAGGGGAAGATACAGCATTCGGAAGTCTGGTCGGCATCCAGTCAGGCTTCCAATGCAGTACTGTTCAATCCCGGTCGGGTGCGAGCAGCCAAATGGAAGTCGGGGACTTATCACATGCTGATTATTTGAGAAACGCTATCTGCACCGCTGCAAAACTCTCACTGCACCGCCGCCCCGCCCTTCCCGCGCGCCAAGTTGCGCTAATGCACCCCAAAAAATTTTGAGCCAATCAAATCGCTCGCATCCATTCTGGGTCTCCACGGTCCTGTTCTTGGCGTCAGCAAACCGTACCGCGCCCGCCAAGCCCCCAGATTACAGCCCATTACA
>MU839275.1:0-52904 GCA_030685235.1 Copromyces sp. CBS 386.78
TGGCGTGCATTAGCGCGCGGGAAGGGTGTAAGTGGGTGGGGCTACGGTGCCGGAAGACATTCATTACGGTGCGAAAAGACATTCTCATAATTAAAGGAGGAAAAAAGAAGAGGGAGAAAGGGAAAGGGATTTGCAAATAGATAAAATACGTATTGCGCGATTAGAAGGGAAGGAGGTTTATTATCTAATATTTAGGATATATATAATTTATTATAATTATATATTTAGTTATTTAATTAGAGGAAGGGGGGGGGCTAATATTATAGGGCTAATGCCCGTAATTATATACTTGGTAATCGCTAGGCGAACTGCTGTACCGGCAACGCTGCCGTGCCGGTAACCCCTCCTTATAGCCCGTACACCTATACGTCCCTTGAAAAGGATAGCTAGCTAGCCGCTTACTCTATAGGTACCCTTCTTCTCTTTCTTTCTTCGTAGAACTTTATTAATCGTTTAGGCTAGCACCTGTGCTAACTATGCTACACCCTTTATAGAAGGTACCAAATAGCCAAAGCTAGTTAGAGCCAGCTAGAGCCAGCGAAACTATACCCTATACGTATATACTATACTAGGGTATTGTAAGAGGCGGTATTACAAGATTAGCCTATGACATACCTACCCTACACTCGTACTATAACTATTGTTATAGCACGGTCACGTGTAGGGTTATATGTGCGTACGGCCTAGCTTCTAGGGCTCTCGCTTATATAGCTAGTCCTCTATATACATCCTTCCTTTTCTCTCCTCTGTATAATAATATATATCCTACCCTACCCCCAATAATACCTTACCCCGTAATAGTTTATTGTACTTACTATCGCGCTACGCGCGCTTAAGGGAGATAAATTTAGATTACGTTTAGTATAAAAAAGATTACTCAAATTGTATTCGCGATTAATCGCTCCGCGATTAAGATTCAACCCTTTATAAATAGGGTAAGTAAAGATTCGGTCGCAAATATTACGATTCGAATTAAGTAATAGGTATTAATTTTATCTCTTTTTCCCTCTTATACCTATTAATTAAAATAGTTTATTCTAGTAATAATTGTACCTATATTTGATTTAATAATCAATAATAGACTAGCTACGGGTTATTACTAATAACTTTATTGTAGTAACCGCTATTGGCGCCCTTTAAACTGCCGACCTTAAAAATTAAGTAATTTACAATACCCTAGTTGAAGTACTTACAAACCTCGATAACAATCCTACTACTCGTATTTTATTATATTATACTGTAGACTACGCCTTTACGCTCGTATTGGTCCCGGTATTCCGCGACGTCGCCCTCGCTTACAATCGTTTCGTTTATAACGATATAGTCGAAGCCTGCTCGCGCGTTTAGAGAGCCGAGGAAGACTTCACCGAATCCTATTAAGAGATCGATTGTTTAAATATTTGAAATACCGAATTTTAATAGGGGATTGACGAATTTAAGTAATCTTTTAACGATTTTAAAATTAATACCTTTAAATCCTTTTAAAAATAAAAAAATAAGTACGCTAAAGTTATTAATAAAGTCTGTGCTTAATTTAAGCAAGTTTAAAAAACCAAAGCACTTATTATAGTAATTATAAACGTTGACGGTAGCGGCCATAAGTCGGTACAGTTACGTACGTATATTATTCCGTTCGATAGTAAGGGAATTATTTTGCTGGAGAAAACGGAGAAGTATTATTCTTAGCGTATAAAAGTTAAATTATATTAGATTAACGAGTTAATTTACTTCGCTTCTAAATTTAAATATTTTTCGTATATCGTTAAATATTTCGAGGGCCCCCCTTTCGCGGCTATTGAATCGGCGTTAGCTAATATCTTCGAATATTTAATTAATAATACTAAGTGGAAATAGAAGATTGCTATAAATCTTTTTAAGAAGTTTAATATTAAATATAATAATTCTAACCTTACTGTTATCGTTCGTCGCGAGCTAAATAACTTAAAAATGATTAAAAATATATATTAGGCCGTTTTCGAAGACCGTTTTACTATCTTTATCGATTAATATAATATAGATAATATTATAAAAATATATTTCCTTCGTAATAAAATTACTAAGGCCGTCCGTAATATTATTGTTTATTAATACTTACTTCCTACCAATAATAATTATAGTAAATAGTTTTAAATAACCCGTTTACTAGCCTAGAATTATAAAGATAATATCTACTGTAAGAAATTTACTAACCCGTTTTACAAATTGTTTTCCTCGAATAATTATAATACTACTTCGTCTACGGAATAGCTTATTAATTAAAGTGGTAACGTAATAGACTTTAATTTTATATTTGCTACTAATATTATTATATGTAATATAATTTTGTAAGAGATTTTTAAATATTATATAAAAATGAGCGTGTATACCCGTTATAATTATAAAAATTATTTTTTAGCCGTTTATTGCAATTGTATTAATTTTAATAAAAATCCTCCCGCTTTTACCCGGGGTAGTTGCGGCGGTCGTAGCGGTAGGGGCGGTGGTAGAGGAGGTAGTAGAGGCGGTAATAATAACGCCGCTCTTTAATAGGGCTAATATAATTACGGCTAATAGGGTTATAGTTAGTAGGGCTACGGCTAATAGTATTAAATTAATGTTATAAACGCTTAGGCGGCTAATAATAATAATAATATTGCGGCGCCGCAGTATTAATAGGCCTTAGTCCCCGCGTACGTCCTTAGTTTCGTCGGCCCTATTTAAAGTAATGAAATTAATTATATTAATTAGTAAGGAAATATATAGCTTCTAAATTAAATTGCGATTAAAAATAATTATTTATAGGATAAATACGGAGGGAAGAGGGTAATATCCTTATATAATTAAATATAATTAAAATTTATAAATTTTTTATAAATAATTATTATAAATACTTTAATTTATTAAACCTTTTTATTTAATTATCCGACGGATTGTGTAAAATATACTATTCAAGCCTAATCAATAACGGTTATATTGCTTTAAATTTTATCGATAAATATTTTATTTATTGTTACTATTTCCCTTTTTTCAAATTTATAAATTTTAAAATCCTATCCTTTGTTAACGGAAGTCCCGCTAAGGGTAATATTACTTATTTTACGAGAATTATAATAGGGATAGGCTACTATTACGAAATTATTAATCTATTTATTTATAATTTAGCCGAAGATAATCCTATTATTCTAAGTTACTTATAGCTAATTTACTACTCGCCAAATATTTTATAACTTTACAATTCGCTTTAATTTATTATAGCCTACGAAGAATATAATTATTTCCTAAGGGGGATCCTTAATAATAAACGGGAAGCTCTAATAGCAAGCCTAATTATTTAATTTAATATAACGAATTTAATATTTAGGAAGGCTACGTATAAGGAGGTCCTAAATGAGGGTAAGCCTAATATTAAATTACGAACGGATACCCTTTACTATATTTCTATTTCTGCTATTATAAAACGAGCGGCCCGCTAATAGTTTAATTATTTTCGAAACCGGATCGCTTACTGCTTAAAGACCTCTGCGATTAGTAAGATACCAGCGGGCCCCGGCCAAATTATTATATTTAACGTTGTCCCCTTTAGTATAATTCCCCTTCTTCTATTACGGATAATCCTAATACCTTATTAGGTAGTTAGAAAATTCCGTACTGTTATTGCAAATTATTGAATTTAAATCCGTTGTCTCTATATTCTAATAAATCCTATTAACCTTAACAATATTAAAGAACTATCCGCCGCCGCCTTTAATTAATTAGTAGAGAAGTATAACTTCTAGATTATCTATACTATAAGGGTTAATATAGCTAAAAATATTAAACGTATAATAGAAGAGGATTAATTGGTAGAGGAGTACGGTATTTTAAACCCGTCCGCCCTTAATAATAAATTTATATTAAAAATAATTAAAGAAGTCCTTATAAGTAAGGGATAAAAATATAAGAAATTCTTCGGCAATAATTTCTATTACTAAATTAATAATCTAGTAGGTAAAGGCGACGTAGCTACTTTAAGAGCCGTTAAAATTTTTAATTCTATTAAGATTAACAGTATAAATAACGATTTTCCTTAATACGAGGAAGCTATCGATTAATATTTCGCTATTAACGGCATTACCCTATATAAAGTTATTTCGGAAAATATTATAAAATTTTACGAGAAAGCTAATAAACCCCCTAAAATTAACGTATAAATTTAAATTAAATTATTTCGATAGTATTAGTATTATACGAATACTTTCCGTTAGGAGGGAGTTAAAACCCTTCCCCCTTACCGTTCCTACGACTTTAAGATCGAATTCCGCCCGGGAATTACGCCCCTAGCCGTTCGCGGACGCTTTTTTAATCCCGACGAATTTAATATTATTAAAAAGTAGATCGATAATATATTATAGAAGAAGTTTATCCGACTATTATAATTAGAAATATCCATTCTAATCCTTTTAATAAAGAAATTAGGAGGAGGAGTCCGCGTTTATATAAATTACCGCGGTATTAATAATATTACCCTTAAATTACAGTATTTGCTATTACTAATTAAAGAAACCTTTAATGCGATTTATTGTACTAAAATTTTTACTAAATTCGATATTATCGCTACCTTTAACCGTATTTGTATTAAAGAGGGGTACAAATAGTTTATAGTTTTTATAATATAATTTAATTTATTTAAATTATTAATAATTCTATTTAATTTATAAAGCGCCCCCGGGGCTTTTTAGAATTATATTAATAATATTTTTTATAACGTTTTCGATATTTATATAATTATTTATTTCGACGACGTTTTAATTTATTTTAATAACGTTAAAGATTACGAATAGTATGTAAACGACGTCTTTACCCGCTTAGCTAAAGTAGGCTTTAATATTAATATTAATAAATACGAATTTTATATAATACGGACGAAATACTTAAATTTTATTATTATATTAGGAGGTATTGAAATAAATCCGGAAAAGGTTAAAGCCATTACCGATTAGGCAATCCCCTAATTTAAGAAATCCCTATAATCTTTCTTAAATTTCGCAAACTTCTACTGCTATTTTATTAAAGATTTTTCAATAATAGTAAGGCTGTTATACGAACTTACGAAGAAAAATGCCGTATAATCGTAGTCCGCTACGTATAATTCCGCTTTTAAAGTTTTAAAACGAATTTTTACTAGCGGACCCGTATTGAAGATCTATAATTAGTCTAAGAAAACGGTAATTGAAATAAACGCTTCTAATTAAATTGCGGGAAGCACTCTATCCTAATACGGAAATAATAGTATCCTCTACCCTATTACCTACTTTTCATTAAAATATATAGCCTAAGAATATAATTATAATATATATAATAAAGAATTATTCGCTATTATTAAAGCCTTCGAAAAGTAGAGGCTAGAATTCGAGGGTGCTTAATAACTTTTTAATATTTTAACCGACTATAAGAATTTCTAAACCTTTATAATTAATAAATAGTTTATTTAACGTTATATAAAGTAGTCCTAATTCTTATTATAATTTAATTTTTTAATTAAATATACTTTAAAAATATAAAATTTTCGCCCTAATATTTTAAACCGCAAACCTAATAACCGCCCTACTAATATTAATAATAATTATTTAGTAGTCCGCTAATAGGTACTCCTAAACCCCGTATAATTTGAAAATAGTTACTTCGACCCTTTAAATTTCACCTTCTATTTAATAAGCAACTATAATAATAAATTTATTAACGATATTATTTTCAATAGCTATAAAACCTCAATTTTCTTCTAAGAGGTCGTTTCTTATCTATTAGATCCTATTTATAGGTAATAAACCCCTAATATTAAAAAGGTATTCTATAAAATATTCGTAAAATATTAGGTAGTTAATAACGGAATTACTAAATAGTATAATAGAATTATTATCGACCTATATAATAAAGAACTTTAATTCGTTTTAATTAATTGCCAATACAATTCCCCTAACGTAAGATATTTTAACCGCAACGCGATTTACAATCTTCTTTAACGCAATTTCTATTAGGAAGGGATAGTTTACAATATTAGAATTTTCTATAAAGGTTATTTCCCTTACGCTAAAACGAAGTTTTTAAAACGAAGATCCGTTAGCCTACTAAAACTTTCTAAAGTTTCGCTCGCCCTATAGAAAAATATTTCTATTAATTACGTTATTCTACTACTTTTAAATATTTACTTCGGCTAAATTTTTAAGTATATCGCCGTTGTTATTAATTAATTAATTAAAATACGTTACTATATTCTAACGAAAATTCTAAAAGTTAAAGAACTAATTAATCGTTTTATTAACTAGGTATACTACTTTTACAGCTTATTAAATATAATCCTTTCTAATCGCAATACGCAATTCGTTTTATATTTTTAAAATATTTTATATAAATGGTTTACCGTTATTCGCAAACTAACCTCCGTTTTCCACCTTTAAACTAATGTTTAAACCGAACGTATTAATATAGAAATAAAGTAATTCCTCCGTTTTTATATTAATTAAATATAAATTAATTAAGTTAAATAATTACCCTTCGCTAAATTTATAAGTAATAATATAATTTCTTCGTCGATTAGTATTTCTCCCTTCTTTGCTAATTATAATTTCTATCTTCGAATAAATATTAAGCTACATACCCTACTATACCTAAATCTATTACCTACTTAATTAAAAGAGTATTATAAGGCTAATAAACTAGTTAACCGTTTTTAAATAATTTAGGATTTTATATTTTAATAGATAAAATATACTTAAGTACGTTATAAAAATAATATTAATTATTACCGGGTCGACTCGCCCAAATATAAGGAGAGAGATTTAATATTTTTTAATATAATTAATTTCGTTAATAGCTAATTAATATTAAAATTTTGCTTCCGCTAGGAAGGACCGTTTAAAATTATACGAACAGAATTTTATACGGTTTATTTCGCCCTACTTTTAAATATAAAATACGCCCCTATCTTTTATATTTCTATAGTTCAGCCCTAAATTAGTAGAGGCCTCTCTAGTTAAAATATATTAATAGACGTTAAAGTAAATAATAGTAGAATTATAATTTATATAAACGATTATAAAGAATATATTAAGTAAAATTTCGAAAAGTTTATCGATTATACTTAATTAGGTAATAATACCTATTAGTACTATTATATATAATAGAAAGGCGATTATTAACTAATTTAGAAATTTAAAGTTAATATTATTAATTATAAAGAAATAATCCTACACTTCTATAAAAAAAATCCCGATAAACTAATACCGCCCAAAATTTAATAATAGCCCGAATATACTATTAATACCACTTTAGCACCCAATCCTAAGCCCGTTCCTAAGCCCCCTAGACGGCGCTCCGCCCGCCTAGTACGCTATAACTACGAATCCGCTGCCGTAATTAATATATTAATACTATTACTAAACGGCGTTATAACCGTTCGTAAACCGATTAAACCGCTAAATAAAGAAGTAGAGGAATCTTTAATTCTATTTTATAGGAAGATCCTACGAAGGTTGCTGGATATTTGGGCAGGTAGGATATTACCTATAAAGGTTACCGATTATAATAAGATATTAGAGGAGATAGAGTTGAACGATTATAACGGTTGATTATTTTATATATATATCGTTTAAAGCTACTAGAATTTCTTTTAAGGGGGGATAGTATTATAGGATTAGCCTATAATATACTTACCCTACATTTGCACTATAACTATTGTTATAGCACAGTTACGTACAAGGTTATATGCGCGTACGGCCTAGCTTCTAGAGCTCTCGCCTATATAGCCAGTCCTCCGCATACATCCTTCCTTTCCTCTCCTCCGCACAACAACGTATATCCTACCCTACCCTCAACAGTGCCTCACCTCGTGATAAGCGGTAAGCTTCTACCTAGTAATAATTTATATTAGTTATATTATTTACACTATTTTATATTAAATACCAACGTTCCTAGTCTGGTATTTAGTAGTTCGTAATAGATTTATACGGTTAGATTAAGTCAAATTGTTTATGGTGGGTATGCAAAAAAACGGTGGTATATTAATTTGCTAATAAAATGCGGGGTTTGCCAGGTACCGAAATTTTTTCGCGAATCCATTCACTTTCGCGAATCCATGCACCAGACCCCAAGCTTCGCTTAGGGTCGTAGAGGGCGTTTCGAGCCCAGACGAGTAGTTTAAATTGATAAGAAGCGACCACTGGCAAGTGTAATGGAACTCGAATGCAACGCCCCGGGCTCGGCGAACAGAGTTGACTGTGAGTCTGTGGGTGACTGTTGTGAGACCGCGCCCAGCCGCCCAACTGCACGGCACAGCTGGAGTGTCCCACCTCCACTGTCCACCTCCATCGGCCTACGGCACCAGCTTCGGCCCCCACCTTTCCCACCTTCTCTTCTGCTTCTCTAGCTGCTGGACTGTGCCACCCTTGACTGCCAAGACCAGACAGCAACCCTCCTGGCTTTGAGACTTGGAGCTTGCGTTGGCGCGACGCGGCAGGCAAAGAGAGGCGGCCGATCTTCTTTCCAAAGAACATTGGATGTTCACATGCATTCCTCCAAAGAACGACATCTTCCTCCGTCAACTGTTCTTTTTCAGTATTATTCACTCGCTCAGCTATTCACAACTCCAGCCTGCATCAATCGGTTTTCGCCCGCAGATTCATCAATAACACCGCCGTCTCTACACCCTACCAAGAATGTCGGAGAACTACGTCGCCCCAGGCCAGCAACGCTACCTCCGGGCCTGCATGGTCTGCTCTATCGTCATGACCTACGCTGTAAGCCCGGCACCCTTATTTATCCCCTGACAACTGCGTAGTCAGATTACTAACCTTCTTGTGTGCCATCACAGCGCTTCCGTGACGAAGGATGCCCCAACTGCGAAGACTTCCTCCATCTCCAGGGCTCGCCCGATCAGATCGACAGCTGCACGTCGCAAGTTTTCGAGGGAATTATCACCATTGCGAACCCCCAGAAGTCGTGGGTGGCGAAGTGGCAGAGACTGGACGGTTATGTGAAGGGTGTATACGCGACCAAGGTGTCGGGCCAGTTGCCGGATGACGTCCGGACTACGTTGGAGGATGACGGCATTCAGTATATCCCGTAAGTTCTCGGTGGCTACCTCAGTGAAGTCTGGCGGAGCAGGCTATGATTTCTGGAGTTTGGGGGTACAATAGGAAGCTAACTTGGAGCAGGCGCGATGGCAGTGCGACGGAGGCGGACTAGAAACCCGAAACTGCGATGCCAGAAGCCTAGTTGGAAGAGCAAGAAGGAACCGGGGCGGGCAAGGAAGGAGGAAATGGAATCAACAAGACATCGACCAAAGACAACACAGGAGCGGAATGCCTGTTTACAAGGGTGGCAACGGGAGTTCAAGGCGTTCAGGATGGTTTTAAAGGGCGTGGACTAGACAGCAGGATACACCGGCCATGTCGAGTTTTGCTTGATTCACCGTGGCTATGATTTATACATAATAAGCCGGTTACAACATTGATAACGCATGATAGCTATTGACCCATTTTACGAAAATCCCCAAATGCAACGTGGTATCTCTATACAGAACCTCCTAAACGCCTATAGCCTCTGCCGAAATATTTCCAAGCCATGCAACAACACCTTAAACAGGAACCCCATGAGAACCCACACCGTAGGTTAAAACTGAAAGCGTGGCTTCTTGTTGGGAAGATTCCCACCCTTCTCCTCACGAGCCCTCTTGCGCTCCATCTCCTCCTTCATTATCCTCTCGGCCTCGCTCATCTTCTTGGGCGGAGCCGCCATGACCTTCTTGGGAGCTCCAGCAAACGCATTCTTGAAGACGTTCTTTGGTTGGGGCTTCATGCCGAACTTCATTGATACCGGCTTAGGCGCAGCGGCGGCGGAAGCAGCAGTTGTCGAGTCGGCCGCGGGTTTGCTTTCCTCTACCGTCGGCTTGGCAGCAGCCTCCTCACCCTTTGAAGCCGATTCCACCTTTGCCGGCTCAGAGGTTACACCATCCGTCGTAGTTGTCGTCCAAGGTGGCGTCGCGGTGGTATCATTCTTGTCCTCTGCCGCAGCAGCAGGTGATCCATCTCCACCACCGGGTATTGGCGTCGTCGTCGTCGCCGAAGTCTCCTCGCCCGATCTCTCCCCCTCTTTCTTTGCCGCCGCCGTCGCCGGTCTCCCAAAGCTCAATTTAATCTTCTCCCCCTCCCTCCTCTTCAACTCCCTCTCCTTCAGCCTCGCCTCCTCTTCCTCATCAAAGGTCTGTCCCCTCGCCTCCGCCTCCCTCTTCGCCCTCTTAATCTGCTCCCTCAGCACTTTCATCTCCCGTTCCTCATCGCCCTTATCCATCATCTCCTTCCGTCTGACCTTCTCCCTCCGTTCCATCGCCTCGGGAGAATCGTCAATCCAAGCCACAAAGATCCCTTCCCCTTCCTTTTCCTCAACCCTACACACCCCCTCCCTCCCCAAGAACTTGGCAAACTCCGTCAGCGAATGCCATTTCGTCGCGTTCAAATGCACGTGATCCTTCCTCGCGATAACCTCCTGATAGAACTTATTGATATGGATCTCCTTCTCTCCATGGCTAGTTTTCAGCTGCGACACAAAGTCCTTGAGAAACTGGTCCGAAAAGGTATCTTGCACGCCCTTGAAATTGGACCCGGCTTCGAGCGCCTTGGCGGTGTGGGAGGGCGACTGGCAGTGCATCTTGTAGCCGTTTTCGTCGCGGCAGGATTTCTCGCATAGTTGGCAGTACCAGCGGAGTCGGTTGAGGCCGCGGGACTTCATCTTGTTGGCGAGGTGTTTGGCGGAGCCGACCTCTGCTTTGCCCATCGTGAGGAAAAGAGGACTCGCTGCGCGCGGGTCGGGCGGGTTGGGGGTTGGTTCCGTGTGTTTTTGGTGATGGGGATGTGGGAGGGAAGCGAGGGTGTCGCTCGGTAGGTGATGCGGCAGATGATGACGATTTGAAATGCCAAGTTGGGTCGAGGTTGGTTATGCGACGGCTATGATGAATTGTTTGGATGGCTCGGAGCAAAAATCGTCGAGTTCGCGGTGTTGTTGTTGTTGTTGGAGAGTTGATGTTCTGGAAAGGAAAAAGGTTCGACTGCAGGACGGGATGCGTTTGGATGCCTGCCGGCCGCCACTCAAATGTTACGCCGAGTGCCAAGCATTCTTAAACAGCGATTAGACTAGCAATCAACCCTAACCCAGATGTGCTGCCATTTCACCCCTTTTTCTTTTGTTTACACTACACGAGGGAATCAACATTCCCCACGGGGAAACAATGCTACGGAAGAACTGTGCCTCAGAACTTGTGTTTCAACCGGTTACTGAGAGGTATGTTATACAAAAGTACTTGGTCTGCGCCGTGACAGAACATGAAGCTTGGATTGGTCGAGTTTCACGCTCCTCTGCATCTTTTTGAGGACGTCCTTTTTTTCTAAAAAAAAAAAAAAAAACATCCCCTCGGACACTCCGTTGCACCAAACTCGCATCCCACACTTCGCCCCTTCTGCAAAAGGCGTTCCTTGTTAGCAGTTGGTACAATGCTCATCGCTTACTCTGGTTATCAAAATGGCCGAATCATCTCCAACAATTGCACTCATTTAGATTGAACCATGCTTTCTTTCTTAAACGAATCCATCATCTGTCGACGACCTTCAATAGTATTTACACAGTTACAAGTTATGTATGACAGCGAACTACAGCTGACTGACATGAATATCCAAAAAAAAGAAAACAGAAAAAAGCCACCCATCAAACCCAAATTTTCCGGGGCCATCCAAAGAAAACAGACAGATATCAAACGCAAGAAGCCACGAAAAGAAGACACCATCGGTCGATCGAAACGGACGCGTTTGGGTATCAAACTGATGAGAGAAGCAAAAAGTATGCAATGACTATACAAGAAAATGTGACCAACATAAATAGGACCGTGACTGGAAATGACATGAAGTCGTTTGTATAACGACCAAAGGCGACCAAAGCTTTAGTCCAAAAAACTGTCAGATAGAAGAGAATTCGTACGCGATCTCGAATGTCAAAAACGCAGGCCCCCTGTTGCTCGGACAATGGGTATATGTGGTGTGATATAGACCGCCGTGCGTCCAGGTGAAGCGTACAAATCGGCACATATAACAACAAAAGGCTGATATACATAGTATATAGGTGATGATGTCATGGTGCAAGATCGACGTCCGGGGTCCGAAGTTGTTCGTGCTGCTCCATGATTGACGCAGTGAGCCAGGTTGTTTCAGTCCGATGGCATATCCCTGCGATAGGACGACGCTTCATCGTTCCTGGCTGCCGTGGTCCTGGGGTAATGGATATCCTCAACGGCCTTCTCTTAGGCATCTGGATTTGGGTCCTCCTTCCAGAGCCTTGCCGACAGACTGACACAGTGGAAGTATCAAATGTCGCATTCTCTCATCATATCATCCCTGGTGGAGCTGTGACTGGCGCTGGTGCCTGAGCCTCTGTCTGTTCGATCCTGGGTGTCCCCTGCGAGCCAGAATTCGACGTTCCGTGACCCTTGCTTCGAAGGGTGTTATTCGACCCCAGACCGCGCTTCATCATTTTCCCAAGGACAGTGACAAGCTCACATGCGTCGTTGAACATGTCGTTGTCGATTCCCTCCGTGGCCTCATACACCTCCGAAACGGTTTCCTTTGCCAGTTTTCGGCTAGCCTCCGCATCGTGAACGCATTCGTAAAGGAAAGCTGCATATTCCGTCTTGACTGAGAGCCGTAGCGAATGTGATCCCCAAAGGTGCTGTTCGGCGAGCGCGATAGCTTCCTTGAAACATTGCTGGGCTAGTGGTAGGTAGTCGCCGGGCTTCATGAGGAAGGCTGTTGGTGATTGTGGACCAAAACCGGGAGGTGGGCCAACGGGTCCCCCTTCAGATATCGACTTTGAAGCACCGTGACCGTATGTGCCATTGCCCTTTGCTACCCCCTTTCCTTTGTCGAGGCCGTTCGTTACACTGCCTTCCGGTGTGTTGGTTCCTATCGTCGTAACCGGTGGAGTGTTGTGATACAAGACGATAATGTGATAGAACGAAGCTAGCAGCTTGTATGCTAGGATTTTGAGCTCAACATTCTTCTTTAGCGTCACCGACGGCAGGACATATTGATCGAGCAGTAGGAGCCCTTCCCGCGACAACCATATGATGTGAAGATGAAGATCTAGTGGGGGATGTCCTGAGCTTCCGTCTTGTCGGCGTTGTTTTCGTGCGGTGATGAGCTGGCTCGAGAGGTTTATGGAAAGTCCTAGAATTTTGAACAGGACGGAGGAAAGCAGGGGGTTCTCATTCTCGACTAGCCGGGCAAGCTTGCCAAGAAATTTTTGGTCGATCTCTGAAGAAGCCATGAAGTCAAGATTTCGCGATCGATCCGACTGACACTTTCCCTAAGACGAATTCAGGTGCCGAAAGTAACGATTCCAGTAGTCCAACCCACAGGAGTCGAATGGTGTCCGAGGATGAAAATGGTGGTGAACTCGTGCTCAATGTTGACGAGCTGTCCCTTCGCTACCTGAGGGAGGCAAATTGGTCCAATGAAGATGATAAGTTAAACGAGGAACTGCCGAGATAATTCGATTCGTGTGTTGCGTCAGTGGTGAATATTATGTCGGCCCCGGCACAAAATTTCGCATTGAGAAAGTTGGTGTATGAGGGCAGAGGTGAATGAAGTGCTTCGCTCAAGAGCTTCAGCGGGAGGCTGTCAATCAGATATAGTCTTTGTGAAGTTGAACTTTTGCACTGTGGCTTTGTTTAGAACTCATCGACCTTGGCGTGCTTCATGAGTTGACTGGATGAAAACTCACCAATATCAGAATGAAGAGCAAAATGTACTAGGTCGGAGGGAGGCCACCAAGGTAGCAATCTGTCCACCAGAACGGGCCAATCAGGGGCTTGAGGGCGGCAATGGTGTTAGCAAAGGAGTGAGGCGTGTGAGGGGGAAAAAGAAGTTGAGGCTCAAGGATGGAGATGGAGGGCTTTTCGAGTCTGGGGCCAGGGCATGGCGACGGTGTTGGGTCTTTTTCAACGAGGTGTTTACCGATTGATGTGGCGCGCGTAGTCGCAGTCGCAATCAGGTCGCAATCGCCGTCGCCAACAAGCCGGAGGGCTTGGAGTCACTGGTACCTGTAAGCCCCGGGTTGCTGCAGGGGAAACAGACCCCTTTGCTTCCTTAAAAAGAGACACGGGGCGGTGTGACCGGACCACCTGTTGTTGGATTCGATTTTTATAGGCATGCGCAGCGCAAAACTTGCGAGTCTCCAGCAGAGAGGAAGCGAGCAGGTTGAAGCCTCCAGCAGACCCAGCAAACCAGCACCGAAAGGCTAACCACGAGCTAGGTAAAGCAGGTCCTTGTTGCCGCAGTGCCTTTGCAAGGTACCGGGTACCTCTCCAGCTGTTCCTGGCAGTCCTGGCTTTCTGGCAACCAGTCCCAGCCGGCCTAGCCTTGGAAGATGGGCCCCCACAAGACCCTGCGACGTCAGACGCCCCGTTTTCCGGCGCCCTGTGCCTTTTTTGGTTCGAAGGCTCCGTCGACGGGCAGAGAGCCGACCTGGGTTGGGGGGGTTCGATTGGGCGGCGGCAAGGATAACGTCAGTGGACAGCAGTTGACCCGGTATGAAGCAACAGCCGCGGGCGCGGTACCGAATGTTACTGTGATATAAGATGAAAAGCGGATAGCCGCACTGGGGGAGACAACGCTCCCGCTCTGCTGGAGGAGGTACAGAGTAAAGACGAAGAATTGCATCTCTAAGGTAGGCAAGGGGCAACCTTTTGCGGCGCTCCAATTGAGCTAACAAGACGGGAACTGGGGACAAACGCAGAGGTTCAGGCTTGACCGGGGCTGTTGTGCTGTAGCGGGGTGCGCTGCGATGCGGGTGAGGGCCAACCAGGCCAACCGAACAATCTTGCAGGCTGCAGCGAAACTTCAAGGGCAACACTGGACGAAGATTCTGTGCATGAACGAGCGTTGCGGCCATGCAGAGTTACTGGCACCCCCCGCTGTTTTTAGGCGCATCTCACACCAACGGCACAATCAAAACTTTTGGGCAAAGAAGGGAAAACATGGGACGGCATCCGAGGTTCTTGGGCAAGCCACGGGTGGTTTCAGGATCCAGGGGAAAAGGAAGTGAGACCTCGAAGACCAATACCCATGGAACGTCGTCAAACTCGTCTCCTCCACGGAGATTGAAGGCCGACTCGAACCTGGAAAAGCAGGGCAGCTCTGGACGAGCAAAAGTGAGTTCCAGAAGGCAAAGTCGGAATGCGGCAGTGACGGAGGTTTATGTCATACAGGAGCGGTTGGCGAGCGACGATAGGTCGACGTTGAAGTCGTCGAAAGGAATCTGCAGGATGAGTTGTCCACCGGGACGGCCGTCGTTCAATCATCTGGGTCGGCGCATGATGCCCTAGATTGCCCTGAGAGAGTGCGTGCGTCTTGATGCCCGCCCCATTCAGTCCCCCAGTCCGGTCGGGTCCCGGTCAGGCAGGGCAGCCCACTTGGGTTACTCGCTCGGCTGAGGTTACCCCCAGTCCATGTTCCATCAGGGCAGTACACCCCATTGAGTCCAATGCAGGGCGTCAGAATATCGATTGGGTCAAGACGGAGTCAGGAACTGCCAGATTGATGAGTGCGTTATGTGGATGGAAAAAGATGGTGCAGAAAGCCGTCTTTGAGATATGCGTGCGGCGGAGTTGTCAAGTGGATGTGATGTGAGATTGAGGTTGAGATCTGATCGACGATGAACCAAGCACTGGGACATGACCGAGAAGTGCACGGGGCGCTAGAAGATCCGGTGCGACATGCCTGCCGACGTATGTTACAGCAGCATACGTGACCTGCGTAACGATGCCTGCTCACGCCCTACTTGCACAGTACGGCCCTGAAAATGCCCACTGCCGGAATACCGTGTAAGATAAATTACCAGAACACCCAAGTAATTTGAGGATGAAGTTGAAACTCTCAAACAGTTGGAGCCTCGACAAGCGAAATATCAGGATGCAGCAAGCGCCAGCACACCCGGACACGGATCACAAAGAGCATCTTGTCACCTCAAAGATCTCCTTTATCACAACTGCCGGACGATCTGACCCTTCATCGATGCCTCGGGCCGGAAGAAACGCACAAACCGCAGAAAAGGGGACTCTTGTCTCCTTTCTTTGTATTCCAACATCCTCGTGGTCGCTGCTTACATGCCACGAGTACCACGAACCATGTCGCACGCTCTGTGTTCCTTCGGATTCATTCGTTACGTGGTTTTGGTCGTGATGTTGGTTATCACAACCTGGTAGGCGACGTAGTCAAGTCTCACATCTGTGCTCCGAGTCTGTACTACTTACACCCCTTCTAGAATTCCCGAAAGTCAAGATTGATCCTGTGCACCTCGCCGTCGTCACTGTCTTAGGATTTTATTACAAGCCGCGGATGCTCACCAGCTCAAGTGAGTCCGGCAGTTGCAATTGGTGCCAGCACAGGGAAGGTGGTTCAAGGAACATACCTTACATACCTATCTGCCATTATCCGCCGCGGCAACCTATAGGTACTTGAATAACACAACAAAAGCATCTCGAGGCTAGCTGCCGGCAGTTCTAACCAAGTTTTTTTATTTCTCCTGCACCATACACGACATGCTCGTTTCTTTACACAGCATAAATAATCAAAACGAAAGGGAAACTCTCGATAAGCGGTCAAAACCAAAGTTGGTTTCTTGTTGTCCTATTCCTCGTCGGCGAGAGTCATCAACCAAGTCAATATCTCGGCTTCCTTCCCGCTCCCGGATGTGGACTTATACGGCCCATGGTTGAGGCTCTGTCCCCAAGTTCAAGTTCGGATGACATTATCAATTTGACATGTCAACTTCACCACCAACGGTCCGGCCCATGCCTGGAGGGCTCGGTCTGGCTGCCTAGTTGCATGCCTACACTACCCACCAGATGTGCATATCTGCCAAGTGGAAGTAGGTATGCCTAGGTGTGAATGCAGCCATATCTATGTAGGACCTAGTCTAAGACTTCGAAACCGTTGGTTATCATTGTGCAGATTTCACCATAGTTCCTTTTTTTGGACTTGTTCCCTCTTGTCCGAAACACCAGCCGTCTAAAACACTCGATGTTGTTTGTCAGTTTCGGGAATTCCAGGAGTGGCTTCAAGAGCGGGAAAAGGTCATATGTATGGTTGATCATCGCAAACCATGCCGAACGTAGACATAGACCACAAGTCTGTCTGTCAGCGTCGACGAATTTCCACGGTCAATGAGTCAGATCTACAATGTTGTTCGAGAAGATACGCAGTAGATGCCTGCGCGAGTGCGGCGAAGCTTAGACTTGGTGATACCGAATCGCTCAGCCTCTTGGACATGAGAAACATGGCCATCTACTTATCTCTCTTTTGTTTATATAATGCACGACAATGTCCAGACACTTGACTCTATGGAAATATCAACAACGATTTGTCCAACATCTCAGCTGTGCACAGGCGCGTCAGACTGTCGCCACTCTTTTCAGCTTTTGCGGTCGGGAAACACCATTCATTATTTTTGCTGCGCGAAGTCAGGACGTCCAATTTTTAATATAAAATCGCAGATTACGGTGGGTGCTTAGGCTTCCTATATCCAACCGCCTTTATCGCACTGTTCCTGGGTCAGGGTCCAGTCTCCATCGATATCGTCATCTCAACTTCATTACCCACGGACTATAGACTACTGTACGAAACAAACAACATAACAACAACAACAACAATAACAACACCACTCACTGACGATAACAACCTACTAATTTACCGTCTCTAACTTCTCAAACTCGAGAGATCAGCCAATCATCATATCTCTCGAAACCTGAGATTCCACCACTTACTATACTCCCCCCAAACAACTTACCACCACCCACCCATCGTTTCTTCTGCATCTCAAACCCTCGAGATAGATCGGGCAGATTCCCCCCGACATACTTCCCGGGCGCCCCCCCCCCCTCCCCCACAAGTTTGTTTGTCACAAAAAATGTGTCAATACTACGCCCACGCCTTCACCTGCAAACACGTCTTCCTCACCTTCGCCCGCTTCTGTCCCTCCGCCAGCATGATCCAGACCCGCTGCGGCGAGCGCGAGATTTGGCAGACGATTCGCATGGCCGAGTCTTGCGACGAGTGTAAAGGGGGTGGTCGTATTGGTGGTGAAAATTGGATGCAGGACGGAAGTCTCGGTATTGCGGTAAATACGACCGGGACGGGGTGTAGGAAGTGACGTGGATGGGACATGTTCTGTCGGAGTGAGTGTGGGAAAGTGGGAGAGATAGAGGAGAGGGAAAGAGGGAAAGAGGGAAGAAAAGAAGAGCCAAAGTAGTGCCGCTGCTGCTGGTTAGAGTTGGCCGGGAATGACCCGAAGGAGGCGATTTGGGTCCTGCCCGGGCGCGTTGGGAACCTGTTGTTGCTTGTTATGTTAAGGGCCCGTTGCTTTCTTAGGTCGGGAACCTGCTGTTGTTTGTTATTTTTCGAAACCTGTTGCTTCACGCATGGAGTATGAAAGCAATTCAAGCTCCGCGGAGGTGCAGATATAGGGTCGGAGTTTCGGGGGAGGCTTCGTTCGGCGTCAGGGTCCGTTGGGTATATGTATGCATGTTCTTGTGGCGAGTGTCCGCATCGCGTGATCAGTCGTGATCAAAAGCTTGGATTGCTCATTGTCGAAATTCTATGGATAGATTTATACGGATTAAACCGGTATAGATCTGCACCTTCGTAGGCGAGAAACTCGTGGTTTTCGTCAAACTCGTCGAAATATTCCCCCGGTACAGCGTTGGCTCGATACGAGGGTTCTCGGTCTAGCAGGTTGGTAGTCGTCAAGCCGGGCTCATAACCTTCGTATCGAGCCAACGTTGTACCGGGGGAATGATTCGACGAATTCGACGAAAACCACGAGTTTCTCGCCTACGAAGGTGCAGATCTATACCGGTTTAATCCATATAAATCTATCCATTGCCTTCTTCAACCAGAGAAACACTTTCCCATCGAGGTCTTGTGCGAGCAGTGGGCCTGTTTCCGTTATACCTTTAACGAAAGGTGTTATTCGGAATCACAACGAAGATATCCAGATACCCCTTCGAACCTATCTTGGATTTCTTCCCTTCACTATAGCCTTGAGCTGGAAAACTCTTCTCTGGAGAGCTTTCAGGTGTTGGGATTGTACACTTGGGATTGGGAATCCTATTTTGAGCACCGTTTTCTGGATTTTCTTTCCGGAAATACCGCCGAGCTAGACAACTGGTCTGTTGTTTCAAACGAAGCAAGAGCTTGGGAACTTCTTTCTACTAGGTATAGTAGAGGGAGACGGTTGGCATTGGGCGATTTCTCACCGCACCACAGCCTTTGATAGACAGGTTTTCACTGTTGGTCGTCTAATAGACTAGAATTGTTTCTGTCAGCATTTTGGGAGTACTTGGGGATGGCTTACCTGTAGATTTCCGGGTTTCTTTCTTCGGGGGGTTTTGGAGTTGGTGTCGGTCAGGCAACACCTGAAGGGACGGGATGTTTTCTTTTTGTATTTAGGGGAACTAGATAGGAGTACAAGTAAAAACCGACATTGGTTGGGGTGGACGTGATTTTTTTCTAAAAAAAAAAAAATCAAACAATACATGGTTTTTACTTGTTTCCTATCTACTCGTCAGGGCTCGAAACGCCTCTGACTTTAGCTAATAGTCTGAGGCGCTTCAAGCCCAGACGAGTAGTCCTCCTAGTTACAAAGGAAATTCTCCTCTTCCTTCCCCCTTCTTGGGTCGTCCCGTTCGGGTTGATACACTCCAATGACCCTCAGGAAATCATCATCTCAAACTTACATCGGCTTGAGCCGATAGTCCCTCTAAGAAGCCAGCGCACTGCCAAAGCAATACGGGCTATGGGGGTAGGGGGGGATGCTTTAGGTGAATTCCCCCTTTGCAACTGTTAATGTTCCACGAAAGTACGGCCCCCGCGGCAGTAAGAAAAACAAAGAAAACAGAACAACGAGTGTGATTGTCGCGGGGGCCGTGGGCGTGCTCCTCTGGCTGACCGGTGCTAACGTCGTGTTCCTCAGCCCCGGCAGCATTTGTCGTGTATGTTAGTTGTAGTGTCCTTTCGAGGCAGTACAGATCGGTTCAAAAGCCCGATGACAGTGGTCAATCACATCTCCGGATCATTCTACTCTGTAACTTTTCCACCGCATTCGTCGTCTGAGTCTCCTGCTCGGTATAGAAGTCGACAAGCTGGTCTTGCTGATGTTGTAGATGTTGCTGCTCCATGTCTTGCTTGAAACTGTAGAGGTAATGATCCTGAACCAGGTCCTGACCCTGTTCGTAGTGGCCGTGGTCGTGGTTATGACACTGGTTGTGGTCGTGGTCCGGGTCTTCGCCATCGTCCTTGGGTGATGGGTAGCCCATGTCCGATACGTCGTAACCCTCGTCCTCGTACTGGGGTGGGTGGTGATGATGCTGCTGCTGGGGCTGGGGCTGGTGCTGGCCTACTCCCTCGGGAGCTGGGGTCGTATTGTTCCGTCTGTTCTGTTCAGAGAGCGACAAAGACCCCAAAGCTGTCCGCGTAGCTTCCACGGACTCCTCCTCGTGGCCGGGAGAAACCGAACCAGGAGCCGTCGAGTTTTGTTCGAGTTGAGGTTGGCGCATGCATTGTAGTGCCTCTGTTGCCACTCTGGCGGTCGGGGCAGAAGTATGCCCATGTTGCCTGATACAATCGCGATCTAAGGGGGGAGAACAGTCGTACCCAAGTTGGTCGAGGCGTTCCCAGATCGGCCTGTTTTGCTCGCGCAAGGCTTGTCTCGCATTTCTCATGTCGGCGAAAGCGTCACAGGATTTAGATTGAGTGTCACCAAGAGTAGCCAAGAGCGAGGAGGCGGCGGCAGCTGCAGTGGAGGAAGAAGAGGAAGAAGCAGAAGCGTCAGTCTCTCTGGGAGGATTGACAGTCTCGCGAGGATTTTCCTCTGCAAGCCCAGGTATCATCATAGCTTGGTGCTCCTTCCTCATCCTCTCTCTACCAGCTTTGGTGTCGGGACCCAGATAAGGCTTGCCAGCCTCCCAAGCCGCAATCAGGAGCTCCTTGTTCTGCCGAATAAACTCGACAATCTCTTTCACCTCGTGACAAACGTCGTCCCGCCAGATGTCCGCGACCTCCCTCCTGTCCTCGTCGGTGCAGTCAGGATGTCCGAGAGCGATACTCAGCACGTGTCTGATACGGGCCATCCACTCGCCCAGGTCGGAGGTGATGAAAGGATCGAAGTCCCGGCAGACAGCCGAGGGGGCTTGGAAGATGGCCCTTGGTTGGGGACTATCTTGGGAGCGAGTGGAAGCTGGGGCAGCAGGGGCGGGGACGGAGGAGGCGGCAGAGGCTTCGCTCTGGTTTCCAAGCCGGAGGTGGGCGCTGAAGATTTCTGCTACCGAATCCATCCTCAGGAGGTTCGGAGGCAGGGCCTCTATTCCGCCCACGGCGCGGGCGAGGAGCTGCTGTGCCCTGTATATTGCATGCTCATCCAGAGGAAAGAGCATAATTGATGCCTTGTGCTACTATTGTGGAAGAAGAAGGATGGAAAGGCAGATAGCATGACGATTATTGCGGTTGGTGTGGCCGAGCTGGTAGGTGACGGCCTTGTTGCCGGTGTTGGTAATCTCAAATCTCCGAAGGGGCTTTGATGAGTTCCGTGACGTTGATGGAAATGGGGGAGAGGTCGGGAAGTCTATCTGGAGTGCGGCGGTTTGGGGTGATAAAAAAAAGAAGGATGAAGGGAGAGAACTCACTTATACCTAACGTAGCAATGAGAGAATCAAGCCCTAAAACACCGACCTAGGACTTCTGCCAGATTGTATTCTGAGGCCGGCATGTTGAATTTCATATCAGGAGCTTTGAGCAATGCTGGGAAACCTGTTAGAACTTACTTCAAACATTGCCTTCGCAGATCCGCCACACGCATTGGTAGATAACCTGTGTCTCTACAAACTTATGGACAATTCGCCACTCGCCGGGCCGTGGGATATGTAGTCAACGGCCATTCCGGTGCTTGGCTTTTTTTTGTAAGCGTCTCGGTATAGGTATGGTGGTGCCACTGGGGGCAATCTTGTTGTTTAGCCGTGTTAAGGTAATCTGCACGTCTGCAGGCATGATATAGATGTGCTTCATACCGAAGGACCTTGATGATACAAGATGTATGCAGCTTAGCACTGCCCTCTTGTTAAACCAGCAAAGCTCCGCTTTACGAAGAAGCCGAGGTTCACAAACACCGAACGAACTTCATGACTGTATCTCATGATTTTTGAGGTCGAGCGAGCCAAAAGCAGGCTACTGGAAACGAACACAGGATGTGCCACCTGGAAATTGGATGTCCATAGCTTAGGCGGTACGGTATTTCCCAACTGATGCTTTTCGAGTCTCGACAGCTCGACATGTTCGGATATCCGTCGATCGCTCGAGATATGGCAGTCGGAGTCGCTTCTCAAAGATCTTGGACCCAACGGGTAAAAGCGATAACAAGGCGAACTGAACCGAGTTAGGGGTAGGCCTGGTTTGGCTTAACTACAAGAAATTGGTACCGAGTGTCCGTTGTGTTGCACTGATATGTGCATTTTGGAGCATTGGCGCGGACCAAGCTGCTGCAAACAAGGAAACCATGCGCAACCGCATACCGTATACTCTCGTGGCATCCGGTTTTAGGTTCCAAGGAAATCAGGCAGAATCTGTAAGCACACTGCACGAATATGTGCTTTTTATGCCCGCGAAAAAGAGTGGGGGAGACAGCTGGAGAGCCCGGAGCACTGTAAATTCGATTCTTCTAATACCATATCTTTTCCCCCTAATAAAGACAGCGAGCTGGAGGGTGGGGACACTCAGAATCACCGTCTTGCATACAATTTCTAGCGGGCATAAATGTTGCAGTATGCTTGCAGACTATGCCTGATTTCCTTGGAACCTAAAACCGGATGCCCCGAGAGTATACGGTATCATACGTCTTCTGAGGCTTCGTCATCAACTGAGTTTCGAAAACAAGTACATTACCTATTTTGCTGCTACATGCTTCTTGACACGGTTCCAATTTCCAAGCCACTACAAAACCCCTCTTCTTTCCTTTCTCAGAAACTGTGGCAGTCGTGACCGACCAGACTTCATGGATGCTGAGGTATTCATTCCAGATCCTTCGATGCATTATTCCCTTTTCCACTCTTCAACCTCCCATAAATCAACAACAACTCTACCACTTTGGCTTTTTTTTCGTCTTATCATCTTTTCTTCAACTTCACCAAGCACTCTTCTCCTTCCATTCCCTCTCCTACTTACTCCTCCTATACGCTCCCCCAACTTCATCATCCCCCCACCCCTCCACTATTTTCGCCTCCCTCTCCCCTTCCTTCACTTTCGCTCTCAACACCTTCGGATCCACCATCCTTCCTCCCGTGGCGCTCGCAAACTTGGCTTGCAAGTCAAACCACTTCTCCTTGGAAGCAGAAGAGCGATCGTACTGATCGTGCAAAGCGATGAGCACCCAGCAGTCTCGGAGGGAAAAATCGCGGTCGGGCTTGGGCTGGGGAAGAGGCTGGCGAGAGGACATGGCGTTGAAGATGACTTGGCGGTAGAGGGATTGCACGTCTTCTTCGGAGAGGGTGGTTTTACTGCATTGTGCGCTGCGTTGGCCGGGTTGGTATGAAGGACCGCCGGGCGGTTTCGTCTTGGTGGTAGCGGGTTTGGGGGCGTCCGTGTCCCAGGTATTCCACGGCGCAAAATCATCGCGGGATGGGTATTGATCGTGAGGGGGGTGGTTGTACAATGGGAGGATAGTCGTGTGAGCTTGAGTGTTGGGCAAGTGACCGGGTGGGTGAGGAGTGTCCGCGTAAGGAGTAGAAGGGTAGCGACCAGGAGGACCCGAGTACGGGGTAGGGGTTTTGGGATGAACAGGAACTGGCGCATGGTAGTGGTCCACGACGGGAGGGAAGCCGGAGAGGCCGGTGGGTGCTACATCTCTATTGTAGCCGGGTAAGTCTGTGACCGTGTGGATGTTGAGGGCGTTCTGGTTGTCTTCCTTGTCGGCGTTGTTGTTGGCCGGTTTGGTACCATCCCAGGGCTCGGTACAGTTTGCGGCCCATGGGGGAAGGCCTCCTTTGAAGGGGTTGGAGCCATCACTGCCAGGTGCCTTGTTGTTGTTGTTCTTCGAATCTCCTGTGATCCGACCGTAATTCCCCCAGCCTCCGTTGTTGCTGGGCGGCTTGCCATGATTAGAACCTGCTGCGGAGCCTGCGTCGCTGATGGGCTTGTTGTCATTGCCGTGGTTTGAACCTGCGGCCCAGCCACTGTTGCTCGGTGCCTTGGTACAATCTGCCTTCCAGCCAGCGGCAGCTCCGAGTCCAGGAGTCCAATCTCCCTTATTGCTGGGTGGCTTGTTGCTACGAGGTTCGTCGTTCCTAGCCATGCCTCCAGCCCACTCATCCTTCTCGGGGGCTTTGAAGCTCGGGGTAGAGACTCGGTCCGATTCTCTATCCCAGTCATTTCCGTTTCCAGCAGCCGCTGCATTAGGACCGGAGTTCCAACCATATTGCTCCCCGGATGGTTTGTTGTTGTTGAAGTTACCAGCTGACTTATGTCCCGCATTCCTACCCGGCTTTCCGTTGTTGCTGGAAGGTTTCTTCCACATATCGTAACCCTTGTCCACCGGCTCTTCATCGACACGAGTCAATCCTTGCTTCCAATCTTTGGCAGAAGCAGAAGATCTGGCGGCGGGGCTTCGACCTCTGGTAATCTTGTCGAGCGCCTTCTCACGTAGACGCAACTCTTTGACCTCGGGCGGAGTAGAAATAGCAGGCCAACCGCCCTCGGCCGTGCCCCATTCCCCTTTTTCTTCAGGTAGATGAGGTAGACTAATCGATCCCTTCCAGCCCTCCACTTTTTTGGCAGTGCGAATCCGCTCGCTTTCTGTCGGTGAACCGTATACCCAACTTTTAGGAGTACCGGGGGGCGGCGCATTGTTGTTGCTGGGGGTGGGGGGGTTGCTAATGCCCTGAAGAGGCGGAACGAAATCCTTGGGACCCCAGCCCGAGTTGCTAGGCAGTTTGTAGTCCGGGTCTTGTTGCGCAACACCCCATTTCTCGCCGGAGGCTGGACGTGATTTCCAACCGTCGGACGGTTTGTTGTCACCTCGGATAGAACCCGCAGCTGCTGAAGGGGGCCTCCAGTCATTGTCACTACCGCCTGTGTTCCAACCCATATCCATGTCCATACCCTTCTCGGGATGCTGCTGCTTGTTCTGGTTCTCCAACAACAACAACTTGTTAGCCATGTTCTCCATTTTCAAAACCAAAACTTCCGCATCCAAACGCTGAAACTTCTCCTCACTGACTCGTTCTTTCAAAGCTTGGATCTCCTGATCCTTCTTACTCATCTCTTTCTCCATAGAATTGTTGGCCTTCGGGTCATGGTCACCCTGTTGAGAGCCGCTTCCACTTCCACGGTTTGAACCACCACCACTGTTGTTGCTAGGCGGCTTGAAGAAGCCATTATTCGAACTTGAACCCCATCCTCCTCCTCCGCTGTTGCTGGGAGGATTGTTACCTTGATTCGAACCTCCTCCGCCCCAACCGCCGCCGTAGTTGCTGGGCGGTTTGGTGCAATCTGCTGCCCAACCTTCGCCAAAGCCGGGTCCTTGGTTCCAATCTCCGTTATTGCTGGGCGGCTTGTTGCTGGGTGGTTTGTTGCCACTGTTCGAACCTGAACCCCATCCTCCTCCGCTGTTGCTGGGAGGCCGGCCGCGATTCGAACCTCCGCCCCATCCATCATTGCTAGGAGGCTTGGTATTACCGCTGTTGCTAGGTGGTCTGTTGCCACTGTTCGAACTGGAACCCCAGCCTCCACCTCCATTGTTGCTGGGGGGATGACCGTGATTTGAGCCTCTAGCAGACCCTGCATTGGAAGGAGGTTTGTTGTAGTTGTTGTTCCCTTGATTAGAGCCCCAAGCCCAACCGCCGTTGTTGTTGTTGTTTCCTTGATTCGAACCTGAGCCCCAACCGCCGTTGTTGTCTTGACCTGGACCTGAGTTCCCCCAGTCGCCGTTGTTGCTGGGCGGTTTGTTACCACTGTTCGAACCAGGACCCCGGTTTCCGTTGTTAGTGGGAGGATTGTTGTTGTTGTTGCCGCCGTGATTTGAACCACCGCTGTTGCTAGGAGGCTTGGTGTTATGGTTGTTCCCGTGGTTCGAACCTGAACTCCAGTTACTGTTGTTGCTGGGCGGCCTGTTGTTGCCTTGGTTCGAGCCTCCGTTGTTGTTCCAACCTCCGCTGTTACTGGGAGGCTTATTACCTTGATTCGAGCCCGAAGGCCAGCCGCCGTTGTTGTCTTGAGTTGGACCTACGCCACCCCAGTCGCCGGTATTGCTGGGTGGTCTGTTGCTGGGTGGCCTGTTACCTTGGTTCGAACCTCCGTTGTTCCAGTTGCCATCGCTATTACTGGGTGGTTTGTTGTTGTGGCTGCTGCCCTGGTTGGAACCACCGTTGTTCCCACCGCTGTTACTAGGAGGCTTGTTACCCTGATTCGAACCTCCGTTCCAACCATTGTTCCCACTGTTGCTAGGCGGCCTGTTTCCCTGGTTAGAGCCTCCTCCCTGGCCATTGTTGCTAGGCGGCCTGTTTCCCTGGTTAGAGCCTCCTCCCTGGCCATTGTTGCTGGGAGGCTTGTTGCCTTGGTTAGAGCCTCCGCAGTTGTTGCAGCTGCCGCCGCTATTGGTGGGCGGTTTGTTGTGGTTGTTGCTGCCCTGGTTGGACCCAACGTTATTCCCACCGCTGTTACTAGGAGGCTTGTTGCCCAAGTTCGACCCTCCGCCCGAGCCATTATTGCCACTGTTGCTGGGCGGCCTGTTTCCCTGGTTAGAGCCTCCATTGTTCCAGTCAGCACCGCTATTGCTGGGCGGCTTGTTGTTGTTGCTGCCGTTGTTTGAGTCGCAGTTGTTACAACCGCCGTTGTTACTGGGGGGCTTGTTGCCCTGGTTAGAGCCTCCTCCATTGTTCCAACTGCCACCACTATTGCTAGGCGGCTTGTTGCTAGGCGGTTTGTTTCCTTGATTTGAACGATTCTTGGAGCCTGTGTTGCTGGGCGGCTTGTCGTTGCCTCCAGTACAGTCTGCACTCCAGCCATTGCCATCACCAGTTCCCGGACCGACATTACCACCTCCGTTATTATCCTGGTCTCCGCCACCCCAATCGTCACCACCAAAGCCGTTGTTATTGTCGTTGTTGGTGTTATTGTTATAGTTGTCATTGTTGTTGGTAGTGTCGTTATTGCTGTTGTTCTGGTCTCCGTCCCCCGTACAGTCGGCACCCCAGGCAGGAGCATCAAATCCAGGGCCAACATCTCCACCGCCATTGTTGTCGTTCTGATTACCATTATCCCAGCCACTACCATTGTTGTCGTTTTGATCACCACCTCCACCCCAGGCATCACCGCCGTTGTTATCATTGTTGCCGTTGTTCTGATCACCACCTCCGCCCCAGGCATCACCATTGTTGTTGTCGTTATTGGTGTCATTGTTGTCGTCTTGACCAGCACCAAAGCCAGGGAGATCGCCAAAGCCGAAGGTCTCTTCCTCAGCAGGAGTCTGGCCAGAATTCGCATCGTTCTTATCGTTGTTCTTGTTCTCCTTGTTCTTTCCCTTCTTGTTGTTTTTGTTGTTGTGATTGCCCTTATTGACCTGAGCGACGCCTGTGCGAACGAGTTCCTGGTGCCGTTGTATGACCTCCTTCTTGTTCCGACCGATGGCTTTGCCGATATTGGCCCATGATTCACCACCTTCCTTCATGCCGAGAAGCATGGCATCTTGGGAAGGCGTCCAGTCGTCATCTGCTTTGCCCGCTGGGGTTTCTTTGGGCTTCTCAGCCACGGTCGTCTCCGCGTCGGTGGTCTCGGCTTCGGTTGTCGCGGCTTCAGTCGTTTCAGCTTCGGTGGTTTCGACTTCGGTTGTCTCTGCGGGGTCAGAGGATTCAATTTCGACCTTTTTCTTTGACTTGGTCTTTCCCTTCTCGATCGACTTGGTCTTGTTTTTGCCCTTACCCTTCCCCTTCTGAGCTTTTTCCGGTATGGGCTCCGCGTTCGTAGTGGCGTCGTCAGTAATCTCAGCTACATCGGTAGTCTCGAATGAAACCTTCTTAGTCTTCGCTTTGCCGCTGGCCTTGATATGAACTTCAGACTTCCTTCCCTTCGTGGAGGAACGTGACTTGATGTGTGTTGTGTCGGCTTCGTCGGATGATTCAACTGTGACAGTCGTCTTTTTGCCCTTTCGAGTCCTCTCGGTGACGGTAACACGGTTCTTGCTCTTGGCCTTCTTCGGAGGAGACGGCTCGGGTTCTGACATCGACTCAACTGCTGACTCTTCCTCTTCGCTTGAAGGCTCCACCACAGCTTTCCGCTTGCCTTTTTTGTCCCGTGTCTCGATCTTGGCCTTGGCACTTCCTACTTTCTTCGATGAAGCGCTAGGTTTCTTCTTCGATTTCGAGCTGGAACGTAGCTCGACACTGGTTGACTCAACATCTGATGACTCGGAATCTGCTGTGGCGTCATCTGTCTCCTCGTCAGAAGACTCGACTTGGATCTTCTTCGTCTTGCTTCTCTCTTTGGTTTTGATCCGGTGTTCGAGCTTCTTCGTCTTCGTTGGGCGGTATGACTCGACATCAGATGACGAATCGTCTGTTGTATCAGCAGTTGTGACTTCGACTTTGCGAGTGCCCTTTTTGGAGGAGCTCTTGGTTTTGATACGAATTTCTGATGCTTTCCTGGAGGAAGACGATGACTTCTTTGACAGTGATTTTGATTTGCTGTGGGGAGAGGCGTAGCTAGCTTCGTAATCGTCCGAGTCGCTGTGTTCATAACTGATGGCCTTCTTCGGCACAACCTTGGGGCCTTCGCCATTCTTCCTCCGGTCCAACATTGCTTCGAGCCAGCCAGTTGGAACGTCTTCAGGATTATTGAAGACCAGAGGCGGAGGCCTAATGGTGAACTTCTCGACTCTCTCTTCCTCGTAAGTGAGGAATGGCCTTGACCCCACGACTGTTCCTGAGGAACCTTCGGTTTGGCGCCGTTGCTTCGCGCTGTGCGTCAGGGATCTTTCGTCTCCTGAAGTGCCAACTTCCATATCGGAGGTGTTGTCCTTCTTGCTGGCCAGGACCAGGGATTGATCCGACTTTCCGGACTTGCGATCGCGCTCAACCTTGAGGTCGAGCACCCGATGAGGCTTCTTGCCGACGACTGCGGGGCCGCCAGCAAGCCAGCTAGTCAGGGAGACCGTGTATTCGCCATGCTTCAAAATGCTCGCTGGTGACCGGTCAACTTCTTTGCCCTTCTTCCGGCCGGACGGAGCCATCTTGAAAAAATATGGGAACGCTTGTGAGTGTCGCTAGACTTGATTGCAAGGTGAGAATAATATCGTTTTGCGAGTAAAAAGGCTGAGCACTTGTCAGCGATGATTAGAGGGTGGGTGAAACAGATCGGGGTACCAGACTTGTGGTGTCTTGATCGAAAATGAATTGACGAGCTTGTTGAGTGATGGTTTGAGTGCAGTTTCGAGAAGGAGGGGTAATGAGTAGGAGAAAATCAGAATGGCAGGGAACTTTTAAAAGTACTGCGTGGGCGATGGTGTTCTCAGGTTGCAAGATCGGTGCCAGTTTGCATAGGAAGCACGGCTTTGAACTGCCTGCAGTCCTGATGTATGTTCGCCCGCTTGGTCGCAAATGATGGAAGGTGAAGGATGAAGATGAATGGCAGGTGAATACTCAAAGGTCACCAGCTTGCAAGTCCGCAGGTTGCCATGGAAACCGGCGCTGTCCAGTGTCGTCCTCACCCCGTCCCAATTCGAACTACTTTCATCCCATGTCATCCTGGACAAACCACCAGTCAAGATATCCGACCCCATGCAAAGACGAATAAAGATAAACCCAAACAAGAGTCTGGAAGACCTTGCTCAAGCATCCGACTCTCAATATTCAACGAACTACATCGAACCATGGTATGTCGAAGAAGAAAAAGGTTGTCGTTGTTATATGGTTGCACACGCAAACCGTGGGATGACGTTGGGAAAGGTGTAAAGCCGCATTCCGGATTCCGAACGGGGGTCTCCCGTGCTCTTATCTCTGCTGACTCATCTGGTGTGGCCCCCATTGTCCCCCTGGGAAAGATATCCACTCATATGAAAAGGCAGAGACTCTGAAAGGATCAACATTTCAGCTGGGACTCACCCTTTGCTACTCATGTTGCTTGTGTCTTTGCCTCTTGTCGGTTCTTGCATCTTTTGATTCCTCTCTCCTGCCATCGTCAAACATCAGCATCGGGTTTTTACACACAGTTTTCTGGACGAAAGACTTACTCACCATGGACGAAATCAACTCCCTTCCCGCCAACTACCACCAAGCCCTCAAGCTTATCGACGAGGCACACGCCCAGGATCCGAGATCGGTCGAGAGGGAATCCGGTTCTGTGCCGTTCGAGCTCGATTATGCCCAACATATGACACGATGGTTGGCGTTGCGGGAACCTGAAGCGTCACCCGTTTTGCAGCTTGCATGCCGGGCTCAACATTTCCGACGGTTCGTATTCATCATCATCATCATCAACTTCCCTTGTTTGCTGATCATATGTATGAACCTCTTTCTCACACACATTGCCAAAACACAAAACAGATGGGAAATCCCGCGAAGCAGCTACCCCATGACTCGGCCCGGATATCTCACGTGGCGCGCCAAGCTCAAGTCTCAAGCGGCCAAGCAGGTGGCGGAGCTGCTCGCCGACGCCTCCATCCAGCCTCCGCTGAGCCAGGAGGAGATCGACCGGGTGGCCGCCCTGGTAAGGAAGGAGGATCTCAAGACCGATAGCGACACGCAGGTGCTGGAGGATGTCGCCTGCCTGGTGTTTCTGGACGAGCAGTTCGACGACTTTGAGAAGCGGCCGGATATCGACGAGGAGAAAATGATGGGCATCTTGAGGAAGACTTGGGGCAAGATGAGCCCGTCTGGTCATGCGCTGGCCCTCCAGATGCACTTGAGCGAGCGGGCTAAGGTCCTGATTGAAAAGGCTTTGGGGGCTTAAAAATCGGCAAATAAAGGAAACAGGAATGAATATTCAAATGGAGGTTCAAACAGTTGTGGACAAAACTTGATATCGCGTGTTTGCATGAAAGCTTGTAAAGTGCCGACGGAGAGCGTTGAGAGGCTGGAGGTAGCGTCCGGGGGAAGCTTTTTATTATGTGAATGGGGACAACAGGCCTGTGCACAATTCCTGAATGAGAGGACTGCTTATTACCTTAGAGGTAGCTAGGTTGCGGCGTCGAATGCCCGATGGCTGTTAAGTGGAATGCATTCTCTGCTCAGCGGGCAACATGTACCTACAGCACCCAGTTGGCTTCAGGTACTTGGGGGTTGTGGTGGTGGGACTTTTCTCAACCCCCTCTTCATTAAAGAGGGGGAAAAAAATTTATGGGACAAACTTTTATTATGGGACAAACAGAAAGACTAGCGAACCGCTTAGAAAACTCGCCCAACCGCTGCGAACCAATATACCCGAAATATATATGAACAACATCCTTATTCCCACTTTTCTCGCCAATATAGTAATAGAAATTAATGCAACTTTAAGAAAAAGCCTTTCGAAACTTCTTCTTACTTCTCAAATTTTCTTAAATTTTTAGAAAAAAGGATAGATATTATTCTCGTTGTTACATCTCCCCTACTAACAATTTTCTAAGCAGTTCGCTAGTCTTTCTGTTTGTCCCATAATAAAAGTTTGTCCCATAATTTTTTTTCTCCCTCTTTAATGAAGAGGGGGTTGAGAAAAGTCCCACCACCACAACCCCCAAGTAGGTGGCATGCATAGTCGCCAGGGACTGCCAGGGCCTAAACAAATGACCCACTTCCCCAGTGCCGGCCGAACAACCCCACTCTTTTCCGGAGCGGGGGACTGGTTGATTCCGGCCGGGTCTCGGCCGTTTGAGGTGGTCTACATAGTAAGCTCGGGGCCAATTCCCCCGAGTTTGTGTCGTTTTGATCATCAACCTCGGTCTTGTGTTGCTATAAGACCCGATACGCAAATGGCTTTAAATCCAAGCTGAATGTCTTGATTTCTGTCCCTCCCCTCCCCTCCCATCTGCACCGTCACCATCAAAACAACCACCATCACCATCTTCAACGGCATTAACATCAGCATCGCCATCACCATCATATACACAAAATGACGATTCCACTTACAGAAACAACCATCACTCCCCCTCACAACCTCCCCTCCCCAAAACCCCCCCTCCACACCCTCCTCTCAACGCACGACTTCGCCCATGCCGCCTACTTCACCTTTCCCCCCAAAACCCACGCCTTCGTCACCTCCGCCGCCACAGACCTGGTCACCCACCGCTCCAACTCCCACACCTACAGTCTTATAACCCTTCGCCCTCGCATCCTCCGCGACGTTTCCTCCGTCTCCATCCACACCACCATCTTAGGAGAACCCGTCTCCTCACCCATCTTCGCCGCCGCCACTTCCCTGGGGATAACAGTCCACCCCGAGGGCGAGAAGGAAATCGGAAGGGCATGTAAAAAGTTGGGGGTGGGGATGACGGTTAGTACCAGTGCTAGTTTTAGTGTGGGGGAGATTGCTGGTGCTGTGCGCGATTGCGAGGTGGAGGGGGATGGGGTACAAAAGGAGATTCCCCTGTGGTTCCAACTCTACGTTGACAAAGACCGGAGCAAATCCGAGAGCTTACTGAAGCAGGCAGTGGAGGCCGGCGTGAAGGCAGTTTTCTTGACCGTTGATGCGCCCGTCCCCGGAAAAAGGGAGGCAGACGAAAAAATTTCTGCGAGCGAAGCGGGAGCTGTAGTAGGGGTGGTGCCGATGACGGGCGAGAAGGCGGAGAACGATAAATCTGGAGGCGGGCTGGGCAGGATCACGGGCAAGTTTCTGGATGCAAGCGTCAACTGGGGGGATATTGCTTGGTTGAGAACATGTTTGCCGGAGAGTGTGAAGCTTGTGTTGAAGGGGGTGCAGACGGCTGTGGACGCGGTGAAGGCGATGGAGGCGGGCGTGGAGGGTATCGTGGTATCGAATCATGGGGGACGAAGCTTGGATACGGCGACGCCGACGATTTTGGTCTTGTTGGAGCTGCAAAGGTGTTGTCCGGAGGTTTTTGACAGGATAGAGGTGTTGATTGATGGAGGGGTGATGCGCGGGACGGATGTGTTTAAGGCGTTGTGCTTGGGGGCTAGTGGGGTGGGAATTGGGAGGGGGATCTTGTATGGGCTTGGCTATGGAGAGGAAGGGGTGAGGAGGTATGTGGAAATATTGAATGGTGAGTTGGAGACGACGATGAAGATGTGTGGGATTACGAGTCTGGATCAGGTCCATCCGGGGTTGCTGAATACGAGGGCGGTTGATCACCTAGTGCCGGAGACGGTGGACGAGGAACATCCGTATGCGAAGTGGAGGCCTTCGATGAGGAAGAAGACGGTATAAGGATGTTGAGGAAAATTCAGCGAATCTGAGGTGGAATTCGAGACAATGTTCCCAAGGCATAGTGGTGAACAGCTTGATTTTTAACTCCTCTAAAGTCATACCTGGATAACAACTTGACAATTCTGCTCTTGGTCATCCGGCAACCTTCCGCAGACCTCAGTATTGTCAAAAAGAAGTCACCCTAATCATGCGTTTGTTTACTTCCCTCAGGGGCTCGCTAGCTCCAGTCTTCCTAAACGTAATTGGATGCTAGATGGCATTCCCATCTCCACTCTTTGTCTACCATAATCTTCCGCATTGATAAACTCGCTGCATATTATTGACCAATATCGATGGTTGCGTGGCCCAGTGGTTAAGGCATCTGCTTTACAATTACGAAAACGCAGAGGATCGCAGGTTCGAGCCCTGCCGCGATCATTTTTTTTATATTTTTTTTTTTTGCTTCGTTTCGTCCCTTTTTGTCCCGTTCTTTGTGGTGTTTTGTTTCTTGGAACTTGCGTGAGATGCATAGTATATAGTCAGTGTCTTTATGTTTGATTTCTTTAACGCATTCAAAAAGGTTATTCCAGACCACAAATGTCGAGTTTTGATTTCATATATCAGAGAATATTCACCACAATGCAACGATACAGCGTTTAAAGATTCTTTCGGTATGTTTTATTCATTCGAGCAGATAACGCTTTTCCTTCTCTTACACGTCTGCGGTAGGCAATGTCATGTAGTAATTCACGACTTGGAGCTTCGTCATTCCGCAAAGGTTCATGTCTTTTGACGACCACCAACACAATTTCTGCTCTTCACTAACGCCAACTCTTTGATCCATGACTTCCGGATTCCTCCTCGCCCAAAATTTGGCCATCTCCAAATCCCCCGTGCAATTCGTAAATATAGCCCTATGCTGTAAAACGACCGCTTCCGTCCACGACCCTATGTGTGCAAGCGATTCGATCACCTCTCTTCGACGTCGAGACTCCTAACCCAAGTCCATCGTATCCCAGTTCCCAAAATCCGTCGTAAAGTCCCCTGTCCCCAATCCGCTAAAGATATCATCACCACTCAGGTCTCCTCCCGCACCACCGGCGCCACCGCCTCCGCCGGCAGCACCGCCGGCTCCTCCTGCTCCAGTCCCGGCCGCACCGGCACCACCTGCGCCACCGCTACCTTGTGCACCCGTTACATTGCCCCCAGTGTTAGTATTCACCGTCAACCCACCCATACCACCCATACCCATATCCCCCATTCCACTCAAATCCATGCCAACCGCCCCTCCGACATCCAACCCACCAACACCCATGCCAGCAGCATCCAAATTCATCGCGTCCACCGAATGGTGATGATCACCGCTCGACACGGCCACCGACGCCGCATTCATAATGGATTCGCCCATAGCATCGCCCGCCACCACGCCCAACGCGCTCAGCTCCGGCTGCAGCATCGCCTGATGATGATGATGATGATGCTGCGCGGGCGGCGGAGGTGGAGGGGGGAGGGCCATCTGCGCCTCGACGCGACGATGTAATCTGACGACCGTCTCGGCCATTAAGAGGTCCGATTTCTGAATCTTCTTAAACTCTTCCGCTTCAAACTTTAAGGCTTCGCGGAGGGTAATTCTCCGTTGTTTTCTCTGGACGGTGTGGTTGTGGTTCGCATCTGCTCCTCTGGTAGAAGCGGGGTCGTCATCCATGACGGGGGTGTTGTGGACGTCAGGAGCGCAGATGATGGCGGTGACGACGTCGTAGGCGACAGGGCCGTTACCGGCTTCTGTTTGCGCTTTCAGCTCTTTAAGTAAAGCAGAAAGAAGACGCTTGGCGCCGCAGATTTGGAGGGCGACGAGGATCTGGCGGTGCGTGTATGTGGTGGGCACACCGTTGCCGGGGGAATGGTGAGCCCACTGAACCAGGTTTTGAACGGTGTGGCGGATGGCGCCGTAGAGACCACCGACGGACCCGGACCCGTTGTGGTGCGTGCCGGTCCAGTTTTCCAGCTCGCTGTGGTCGGCGCCACCGGTGCGGCCGGACACGGCCAGGTTCTCTTTGAGAGCGCGCAAGAGAGGCTCGACCTCTTGTGATGCAGGTACTTGACGCTGGTAGGAGCGAAGTGAGAGTTCTAGGGGCTTGGCGACGATATTCAGGACCGATGAGAGCATGGTAGATGCTTCATTCGAGATCGAGTTAGGACGCAAAATGAGCTGCAGCATCTTGATGACCGCTCCTTGACCGGCCTGCTTATCGGTTCGCAGGTTGTTTGCAAGGAACAAGAGCGCTGGTACCAATGAGGGCAGTAATAGGGTATCCAAGAGATCTAAGAGGCAGTTAGCGACAGGACCATGATATTCGCGGTGAGAAAGTCGATACTCACATTCCAAACCACTCCTCAACAGATACTCGTTCAAGCAACCTGTGCTCAAAGCCATGACGATCTGGTCAAAAAGCGTCGGCATGAGCAAATAGAAGTCCTGCGGAGGGCATGACGACATGAGATCGTCTCCTAAGCCGCCAGCCTCAGAGTCAAAAAGTCCATGGACCCAACCATTCAGGTGCGACTTTTCCTGGTCGCTGAGCTCGTCCAAAGGTCGGCTCAACGAGCCCCTTCCTAGCAGCTTTCCCACGAACGAAGCCGGAGACCGGATCGCCAAGTCTGTGGGTGTCAAACTATAGCGGTGCACAAAGGCCAGTAGTAGAAGCAAGACAGAGCCAAATTCTTCGTATACAGGCTGATATTCGCCCTGGTCCTCGTCGTACCCTCCCCAGTTGTCCAAGAGCTCGCATAGAGGATGCAGTATTTTGTGTGGTTTGTCGAAGAGCAATAGAATATCCAATGATGACGGTTTGCTGGCTAGCTGGCTGCACAATTGCTTGAGAGTCATGGTCTCCTTGTTGCGGCAGAGTGTACCAATCACCTATATCATGTTAGCAGCCATCACATACAGGGTTCCGTTATTTGTGACAACCAACCTCAACAATAGCTTGCGCTGCAGCGCCCACGTTTCCGTTCATGTTATCCAATTCCCGGATGAGCCTCTGACTTCTCTCGGAATCTTCCAAACATGCCTGAACAAGCGTTTCTTTCACGTACCGGCCCTCGTCCGGCAGTGTTTGATATGTAATTTCACCCAAAAGGGTCTCGATAGCCGACGAAGACAACAGCCCGTGCAACTGGCATGCAAAGCAAAAGTCTTGCCGTACCGAGTCCTGAAAGGAGCTGCTCGTGTTAGACATGTCAAACATATTGGACAATGTCGGGAACACATTGGTGTCGACCTGACCCAGCGCCTGGGATATGCAGAACTCCGCGTCGAAGGGATACATGTGTGTCGAGGAAGCGGCAAAGTTACCCAATATTAGGGGAACCTTGTTGACGACGTATGATTTGAGCAAATGTCCGGTTTTTGATCCTTCGTACCTAAAGACGGCGTTCGCCAAGACATCGAAGGATGCTAGAATAAGGTGGATTGCTGTCGTTTGTAAGTCACCCTGAATCCTTTTTGTTAGCATAAACACAGATGGCGTCGGAACTGAGTGAGAGGACAGACCTGGTATCTGTTGTGTAGGTAGGTGTAAAGGGAATGATCATCTATCAAAGGCCGTCCTACGAGCTATATAGGCGTCAGCAACTCGGCTCCCCCATCCATTCAAGATAAGCATAACCAGCCGACGAACATACCGCAGCATTGATGTATATGTATAGGCCAGCGCGAGAGTTAACTAGCGGCATTTCAGGTATTTGCCATGCGTCCAGCCCAATCATGTTATCCATGTAGTTATGCATCTCCGCTACCGCAGCGTCCTTCAGGTCAGATGCCTCTTCCCCGGCCAGTGCCTGCCCTCTGCTGAACTCTAACTTCACCGCAATTCCAGAGGTGTTTGGATTCTGAAGGATATAGGGCATAAGCTGATCGATAGAGCTCGCTAATCGTTTGCGGTGGCCTGGTGAGAAGAAAGTCATTAGCCAAGTGCTGGGTTCACAGAGCAGAGGATTCATATCATAGAAGAAGCGTTACCTTTGGCCTCGGGCCGGCTGAAGGCAGAAACCACCCGTTGATTTCCCAGGAAGTGAACCAAAAATAAACTGAAAGCCTGAAGAGAGTTTTCCATATCCTGTTTGGTCCGCATGGTCTGAATAGTGCCGTAAGTATCCCGTGCAAAGGCGGCGATGACGTCGATGTAGAGCGTTATCCACTTGCTTAGGTTCGTGGCCATCTCGTAGGCGTCGGAGGCATGCCTGATGCCTTGGCCATGCGTGATGACCTTGGAGAGCCGCAAAAAGATTACCTCCTCGTCGTTGAACGAGTTCTGCCAGAACACCCTCTTCGGCTTCTTGTCTCCTTGTTGCCCCTGGCCTCCCTTATTGGCCGTCGCGGCCTCGTGTGTGGCATCCGCATCGTGTTGGCTCTGAATCTTGGCCTGCGATGTCGAGTATTGGTGTAGAACCTTCAGGACGGACTGGATGTTGACGAGCTTCTGGTTGAGGAGGATGGTGAGATATTGTAGTCGGCGGGGGTCGAGAGAATAGGAAGACTGCTTCGTCGGTTTGAGGAGAAGGTTGGCAATAACGATGGGAGGCAATGGATAAAAGTCCGATTTAAGAATGGGCACGAATCTCGCAAAGTCGCTTGGGTCTAGTCGTTTGGCTTCGGCGCGCCCCAGGAACTTGGTCCATTGTCCTACGGCCGCCGACAAGCCTGCCGTCGCTGGACCTCCGGGCATGGTCGGGGCATTCGAGACCGGTATCGTTCGACGGTAGTGGTAGTAAGTGGTAGAGTAGCAAAAATTCGGGCGCGTACTATATCGGGGCTGTGGTCATTTTAAAGGTGGTGGTGCTTGGTAGCTGACGTTGTTGCGTCGCGACCAAATGTCCGATGATGCTCTTGTCAGGGTCAGCTTTCGAGCATGTGGTCGACGCAGCTGTTGGTCCCGCGCCTTCCACTTCACTTGACAGCACCCAGTTTCCAGATGACCGACAGGGGCGCTTCAGGTCCGTTGGGGCTTTAGTTCCAGATCTGCTGTGGGTTCAGCTCCGTGAATGCCTTTGAGCGGAGCGTAGCGGGTGCCTAGAGGTAGCGCGTTGCGTTGTCTGTGGGCGGGCTGGTTCAAGGTTGGAAAATGTAATGGATCCGTTGATGATGTTCGTAGTATACTGCTGCCGTACTCGGTGAAGCAATTGAGCCCGATTTCTTTTTGTTTTGTTCGACTGACAAGTGGGGAGAGCAAAAATGTTGAAAGCAAAAGATGAAAAGGTGAATGGTGAAGTGTGAAGCAGGGCAGAGTTGCACCACCCGCACAACGGGCTGTGGAAGTTACAAAGCATACAATCTTTCATGTTACTTACCAATGCGCTGTAATCGAAGGTATCGTTCCCGGGCAAACACCAGGCGAACCTTATCGCCGTAGGTCGGCACGAGCCGAGGACCCATACCGCAATTAAAGTGGAGATGGACTCAAAGCTTGGGCCAGTTGAGCTGTTCTGAAGCTGTCATGGGGGTTGACAGAATTATGGGTACACCAGTCACTAAAAAGCACCACCAAAGCGAGGGTGGTAACGCGCATATTAAGTTTTGGTGTACCATTAATTCTGTCACCCCCTTTTGGCTCTCTCCGATTCCGGCACTCCGGTCTTGTACTGTACATCCCTCTTCACAGTATCAAAAGACTCGTGGACGTACCGCCACTACCGGCTGATACTCGTACGGTATATATACACGGAGGACACTGGAACAGAGGTCTCGTTCCTTGCCCAATATTTGCAGTCGATATTAAGGGTCCTGTCCAAGGTTGGAGAAGCATGCAACTGATACGAGGAGTCGCTCTGATGCAGTCACCAAGTAGCGATTACCATAGGAGAGCCGGCAATATGTCATCACGTTTCATTTCAAATTCCGGTTATTTTTTTACCCGTGTACTACCCGACGGTTCGGAGGTCAACTTGAGGAGGTTAACGCTCTGACCTGTCCAGATAGCACACTCATCCTTCTTTTTGAGAGCTATGATACAAGGCCAGAAAAACCGACCGCATAGAAACATGATGATATGGCCGGCCCGTAGGAAAGTTGTACAATGGAATGTCAACGCTTTAAACAGATGGAACCCACATATCCAACACGTAAACTTTTTCCTTTTCCGTTCCCAGTTCGTCCAACAAAACCTTTCAGGGATGAACCATTTTAGTCACCTTCCCTTTTGATACCCTGCATCCGTCCTCCATTGGCATTGTTCCCGTTCCCGTTACCGTTGCCGTTCGCTTGCTGCATCTCCGGTGCGCGTGGTCCCAGCATCCAGTCCTGCATCGCCAACCACTCGCTCCAGCTTCTTTCAGCCATAACGATCTCTCGTTCGGTCGCATCGCGCAAAGGTTTCAGAAAGGGTATGGTCTCTTCCTCGTTCATGTCGTAAGCTGCCTTGACCTTGAGCCAGTTGGAGCTCTTCGCCGCAAAGAGGTAGTTCCGTCGCTCGTTCTGGTGTAGTTGTCCAATACCAGCCTCCCAGTCGTCTCCGAAAAAGCCGTGCAAAACGCCAGGGAAGTCATACCCGGTAGCCACAAGACGGCGGATATAGGGAATCAAGTTGACACTCGCATATGACTGAAGACCGTAACCACCCACGGGCGCCTTCCCCCCTGCTCCCCGGCAGGACGCCTCTAATTCCGGTGGTGGGCGGACTGTCTGTGAAGACAGCACCGGGTTGGGCTTCTGGAAAGGTAGTCGGATATTGATGAATCCGGCAAGAGCCTGCACAGGGCCGTGATACTGGGCGTGATCCAGGAAGTATCGCATGCAGGACATGAAGTAGGGGTGCCACTCGAGAATGTCGAACTGGGACTGGGCATCCGCAAAGGACTGCGCGGGCGTGTTAACTTTCGGACGAGCGTTGGAAGCCGGTCTCGGGAAGGAGAAAACACCATGTACCTGTGCGTGACGAAAATCCGGTCCGCCTGGTTGAGGGAAAGCCATTGTTGGCAACGGTGGTTGTCGGTGTGTTAGGTGAGGGCGGTGGTGAAGGAGGTATGACTAAGTCAACGAGAGGCGGTATGAAAGCTCAAACAACTTTCTTGATGTAGTGGTGA
The DNA here is from genome assembly GCA_030685235.1 of Copromyces sp. CBS 386.78. Classification (NCBI taxonomy): domain Eukaryota; kingdom Fungi; phylum Ascomycota; class Sordariomycetes; order Sordariales; family Sordariaceae; genus Copromyces; species Copromyces sp. CBS 386.78. The sequence goes on from MU839275.1 coordinate 40,506, forward strand.
TGATGTGTTATCGTCTCGTCTTGGTGTAGTTGTCAAGTTGACTAATCTTTAACACGGACTGGCTGGAATGTTGTTTGATCAATATCGACTTCCGTATATAGTTGACACTGACAACGGATGGTATGAAATGGTGAAGCTTGTGAAGGGGCAGGTCGTCTTTGGTAGAGGACGTAACAACTTGATGAACTGTAGGGAATAACGAAACGAAAGTTTAAGCTTTCTGAAGCGGGAACCAAGATGTTATATAGCCCCGTATGGAGTAGATGCGGACCTGGACCATTGCATCCTTGATCAACCTCGGGAAGATTTCTCACCTACCCACTCGGCCGCTGTAGGAGGTCCCAAAGCCGCATGATGTGCATGTACCATTATGGGGGGTGGAATAATAGAAAACCTGTCTGGACTGGTGTACCAGAAAAACAACAAAACAGGGGTCGAGGAAAGATGTCCCGTTCAGGGCACCAAAACACCGAAGAGCACCGTTCGGGAGTAGGCGACAGAGTGACGGCGGGAGTTAGTGTGTACTATGATTGTACCCATCTCCATCCACCGTCTCCATTCAAGCAAGGTACGCTCCCTTTAGCTGCAGCTGGGGTGAGCTCGGAGAAGGAGGGAAAAAAGAAAAAAGATCCACAGTGCTTTCTGTGGGATACTATTTTTGCGAGAGGATGGGCAATTGCAAAGGCCGAAACGATTTACATGATGGGATTGAAGTCGGGCATGGGTGGGAGATCTGAAGACGGGTCTCGTCGCCGTCATCGCGGGGGGAGATCAAGAACGCCAATCACGAGGCAGCGCTCGGAAGATAGTCTGGACAGTGTCTGGATAGCCAGTGTGAGACGGGGCATGGATGCCTCCGAGACCTGATTGATGAAGCAAGCGCGATGCCCTGTGCAAATCTAAGGCGGATGCATCATGGGATGGGCATTTCGAGCGCTTCTCTTCCACTCCGAGTCTGCGTTGCCTCCCCGGGCGGTGGTGGGTGGTGGCCTGGATTGACAATCTGGATGCCGAGCTTTTTGTTGTGAAGCTAGAAGTCAAACGCGGAGCGCCGCGATGAACAGAAACGTCTGCGGGACGTCGGGAGGAGCAGTGGACTCGGTGGAGAGCCGTCGACGCTCTTGAGAGGCTTACAGGGGCTGTGCCGACAAGGATAGGGCATCTTTGTTTACGGTAGCCGACTGCAAGGAGGGCGAGCGAGCCGTGGTTCTCATAACCCGTCAAGTGCCTGCTCCCGCAAGAGTCCCGCTTCCACTTGGGAAGATGAGGTGGGAATGGGGTTATGGAGGCGACAGCACGCCAGGGTACCTCTGCCTTAATGCAAGGCACCACAGCCGGACCACCTGAGCTCTGAAACAATCCTGGCTCTGTTGCCCTGCCGAGACTGATGGATGGATGGCAAAGAGGTGCGAGGCTCGCTCTATGAGAAGCTGCTTGTTTGTTTGCCTATGTCTGTGATCAAAGGGTCTAAGCGAGGTTGAGAAATTGGATTAAAAGTGAAGCTGGGATCGACGACGGGACGGGGACTTGCTCGGCGAGGCTGCAGTATCTTTGACAGATCCTACACAGTGATGCTGTGTGTGCGATGTGATATGGCTTGATGAAGCTTCGGGTGAGGCGTAAATTAGAGACCTCACAAGAGACCTCCTCTAGAGCTCCCTTCAACTTTTCCAAGGGTCCTCCGAGGGCAACACTACCTAGAGGTACCCCGGGATCCCAGGACAGGGAGACTGGGAGATGCCCATGCCCGAAAGCCATTCAGATTGCCATGGTAAGATGACGGGATGAGCGGGTGGGAGTATCGGTATCGACCTGGCTTGCTTGCTAACCCGTTTGCCCGCTTCAGGTTTCTGCTGCGATCCATATGCGATGCGATGCAATGTGCTGCTTACCAGGTGCGGTATCTGGCGTTGAAACTTGGCTCGAGCTTGGGCTGGGGCAACTTGGAAAGGAGTGGAGGTACCATTTGACTGCATGTCCTGATGCGCCAGGGGGTTTTCTGCAGAGAGTGAGAGATGAAGGATGGCGTCCACCTTGTACCGATCGATGGGAAGGGGCAAAGCAACAACTTCATGTCATTGACGCGATGCTTGGTATCGAGAAAACGCCATGACATCGAAGAGTGGGTTGTGGGTTAGGGAGATGATGGGCGCAGTCTCATCTTTCTTGGTACGGGCTTACAGTGATGAAAGTACCATGTCGGGCAACTGTAGATATCAGAGCCATGAATCGACTGGAAGACGCGCCTTGGTGACCCTGAAACTTGACTTTTCTGTTGTGTGTTGTTGAATCGAGTGAGTTTACTAACTTCGTTCTTTTGCTTCAGTTGGTGCGCGTACAAGTTGCACTCCCAGAGCCAAAGTTACATCGAAAACGCTAGCTGGGTAGACTCAAATCCCTCCCTGGGTAGACTAAACCCACTTTTATCGCCAAGTAAACCCAGCCAGCCAGCCAGCCCAGCCCAGCTAGTATACCGTGCCAGCCGTGTATATTGCTTAGGTACCCAACCGCTACGCCGCCGTTGCGCTATCTATTAGCGATCGTTAGTCTAGTGTAATTAAATGAAGTTATCGCGAGATTTTATTTTGGTATAGAGTAACCGTTTGCAGTGACATACCTCGCCCGCCCGCCGCACGTCGCGTGTTCGATCGAGTAAGTTAGACTGCCAGCCTAGCCGACTATGTGCAGTAGCGGGCAATTGGGCCAGCATGGGGGACAGTAGTTATAGTGACAACAACCGTGTTAACCGCTGGCTGGCTGGCTGGGCTTCGAGGTACTTAGCGATAAAAGTGGGTTTAGTCTACCCAGGGAGGGATTTGAGTCTACCCAGCTATCCATTTCGAAGTTACATAAGTATTATTACGGGGCAGGCGAGGATATGCACATCATTTCCAAACCACCCAAACAGCCTTAGCGTGGTGGAGATTCCCCTCAGCACCCCACCATCACTGGCGGAAATGGTCCGTGCCTTGTCTATACGCAGTACATAAAGCCATAGGCTACCGCAATCTTGGCATCCACCTGCCGACTGTGTCGTCGTCTGGACTTCAGGTATCGTCATGGTAAGTTAGAACAACGACACATTCTCTCCGTACGATTGGACACGGGGTTGGATGGTCTTGATCTCCCCATGGCAGCGCAAACAGGAAAGATATCGATTTATCAGCTGCTACGGCCGGTGATCACCAGACATTGTAGCTTGGCTTCAGCTGGCTTAGTATCATTATTGATGAGGGAGGGAGGGAGGGAGCTTCGATGTGACGACCGGCGCCCTTGGATGGCCTATCGAGGTTATCAAGGGCAATGTGTTGTGGTTGTTTACAAGTCAAACTATTGTGGTGGATTCAAGCGATAGGCTCTAGCACTTCTTTGGTTCGTAGCCCAAGAAAAGCTGCGGCCTTGACTTCCCTGGTTGGAAGTTCATATATGTTAGGCCGCTTCGGAGACCTAGTTCGTGGAGTAATCATGATATTAACCTAGCCGCCAGTATCTTCTTCACTTACTTGATGGAGGTATTGCATAGGTAGGTCCGAGAAGCTCGGTTTCTCGCCGCTCATTAGTCCAGGCCGTCGGGAGGAGCCTCCGTTGACGGCATTAAATTCCGTCAAAACTGACCAAGTCCACTTCACATTAGCCGACCTGCTCGGGAAGCGCCAGGTACCAAGGCTAACTAGGCCATGTGAGCTAGCTTAGTCCAGGCTTCGTTGTCAGTCAGCGGCAGCGGGTAGTTTGAAAGCGTCCCGGTCTGAGACAACTGTGATCAGAGTTCCGCGCTGATGGGTCCAAATTGCTTGAGCTGATGACACTGACAGCCCTTGACACGGTTTGATCCACGAAGCCTAGAAAACGGCCATCGTTTTCGGGGGTTTCCCTGGCGCACTCCCTTGACTAAGCTCTACCCAGAGCGTTGACTAGCGGATTCCTGTTCTACAGCTGCAACGGCCAACTTCTTGCCAAAAAAGTAAGGAACTCGGTCATTCGTGATAGCGAAATGATTTTGATAAACCTCTCACACCGGAGCGCAGGCCCGGGTACGACGTAACGCGGCAGTCTGTCAAGTCCAACTGTTACTTTTGTATTCTCGAGTGACATGGTCTGCGGGACCGAAGAAGACCTGTCACCAAGTAAACCCAGGTACACACTAAGCTTGGCTGTATCAGACAGACCTGCTTTGCCATGGCGTACTTTTTGCGAATAATTCGCCAGGCCGATCTGTGCTTGACAAAGAGCTGGCTCTACATCGAGCTCATGATGTCGAGGCCAGATGAAAGAGTTAAGATAGATGAGAGGGCGCACTGCATGTTGAATGAAAGCCGAATGGTCCCTGGGGAAAAGGACCCTGTGGCTGAGAGTTCGGGTATAATTGCCAACTATATCCAATCAGGAATGTAACATCTCCAAGCATGTCGCCATGTACACTACTTCTCATATGTGCCGGGTTTCAGCTCCTTCGCTCATGGAAAGCTTGTCGGGCAAGTTGGTTGAGCTTGGGTCCATGCCCGTCCTGGCGACAGATGGGGATTGGCGATGGCACGGGATTGACTGATGAACTTGACCAGGCATCTGCATCGAGTAGCTGTGGTACCACATATCTGTTGATGCCGCTGTATTGCTGAAGGAAGACGTGGGAGATAAAAGATACAAGTAAATGAGATACTGACCACTTAGCAATGCTCTGAGAGAAGCAGTCACCAGCCCCAAGCCATCCGACAGCCACTGGTCAATCTTCTGGTCACAAATTCTCCGGGCATCCAGTCCCAATCCTGCGTTCGTCCAACCATATACAGCGTAGCAGAAGGAAGCAATGCGGGTGCCGATTCCCCGGGCAAGTGGTGCGTCCCAGCATCCGTACCTTGGGGAACGGCAAACCCCCCTCGCATCCGTCAACCCGAGGGTGCGGACTGGCGACACCAAGTGTGATCCCGACCTGCATAGCCAAGCCATCATTGGCCGGGGTAACGGTAAGGGCGAGCATGGGGAGAGTGAAAAGGTATCAGTCTCAACTTGACTTCATCACTCATTGTGATGTGCCTCAAGAGTTGAACCGCTCTGGTCCGAAGCTTTTCGGTCTGCCCCCCTCATAGCCGGACAGCAAGGCGTCCATCCGACGCAGAGAGAATGGGAATGAATATGGCAAATCTGAAATAGAAACTAGAAGATCCATGCGCAAGTGATGCTCGGATGTCCATGTGCGAGTTCGATCGGGATGACCGGAGCAGAGAGGAACTGGATCAACCGGGCAATTCGTTGTTGTCAAGTTCACTGCGGCGGTGATGTTGAACATGTCCTCTGGTGCGTGCACTATTACGTAATTTACAGCTCATCGTAATTGTTAATACGGAATGCGCTGCGACCGCTCTGCTCAGTGCAGGTTGGTGCCTGCACCCTGCCAATCCCGAAACGGTAAAGCGTATTGCGGAGGACCGGCAGGGTCTCGGCTGCCCTGTGAGGCTCTGCGACAAGACATGGGAAATGGTAACAGGAGATCTGAAGAAGCTCTAGCAGGTAGTACCTTAGACTCTCCTCTTTCATCACCTGCATCGACATGGTCACCACAATTCGCATCTTGGAAAATGGCCTCGAGAAGATGGGCATTGGAATTCCAGCATATTGCTCTTGTGTCGCACCTTGACCGTTGAGCTTGAAGGCGGCAAGCCACTCTATTACGACAAACTGGAGGTGGCTGGCAGGTTTCAGAGACATGTTTACTTCGCGGCAACATTCCCGCTCGGCATCATGGGCATGAGATTTTGGATGTTGGCTGAACTCCAAGTTGAAGCGAAGCGGAGTGTATCGAACTCCAAGTGGTCACAGTGACCAAAACAAAAACGACGGGTAAAATTCACGCTTCCGAGTAACACCAAGACGAACCTGGAAGGTGCTCACCAAGTGTAAAGATGCCCCGACAATGGAATGAACCTGGAAGTTACCTACAAGTAAGGAAGGAGGCAGCACAGAAGGGGGGGCAGAACGGGAAGGAGCCCGGGCTTGAGGCACCGGTTCGGACTGCCAAATTCTCCCGACGAAGCACCAAGTGGAAGGGACTCCCATCTTCGGGACCGTTCGTGGTTGCAGTTGTTCCAGTGTTCCCTCTCACTCGACTGTACTTCAACTAGGTTTTGTTGAACTCCGAACTCACAACTTGAAGTTTCACACAATCCCGTCACGTTCACCTACGAACCATCGACCCCTTCGAACACTCATTCGCGTTCCCCCGTCACTTCCCTTGGTTGGATGATAATCACCATTGATTTCTTCTCACCCAGCGTTACTCTACTTTACCAGGTTCACATCCTGGCTGACTGGTTTCAGAATAAAGCATGGAATAAACACAGAGGCACACCAAGGCCCAGGTTTCAGACACCGAAAGGGTTCTAGCAGGCACGGCCCGGTTCATTCATGTCCCTTAGTGCGCAAATGAGAGTTGCTGGGTCGTAGTATAGGGCACCGTCCGCGAGTTCCCAAGGAGGTTCGTGCGCACAGTACCCACTATATAGTGAGACTTGTACGGTAAAACGCAGTTGGTATCTATCCTTAAAGTCTCCTAATCGCTAGGAGAGTCCTAAGATCAGTTAAAAAGCCTAGAACCCTATTAATCCTAGACTAAACCTACAATCCTCGACAACCCTAGCTAATTTAGTTTAAAAAAGTACGGAAATACTATTAAAAAATACGAAGGTACTTTAAAAAAGTATAAAAGTACTTCGTCCCGTATTAAAATATTATTAAATTAAATTAATAAAATAACCTTTTATATAGTAAAGATAATTAATTTATTAATAATTAAGTTGCTAGACTATTCTATTTAGATTTAAAGAGATAGGGAATTAAGTAAACTTATTTATAGCCGTCGGATATTTATCGAAAATAGTAATTGCGCCGATATATATATAGTAGAAGTTTAAATATTATAATAGAACGTCCTTCTATATTAATATCCCGATAATATACAATAATTTAGGATAGGTATATTTAGATCTATATCCTTAAGAATATTTTCCAATAATTGGGCCGTAATTTACCGAATTTACTAGACGTTATTAAATATTATTAATAATTAATAATATTACTAACGATATAAAACGTTACCTATATTTCAATTTCGTAATTTGGATTTCTAAATAGCCGGCTAATAATTTTAAATAATTTAAAATATTTAATAATAAAAGGGTAATATATATATAATAATAAGAAGTAGGATATAATAATTTAAGGATAGAGAATAATATAGTATATTTATATAAATATAATATAAATATCGTTAATTCCGTTTAGCTTTAAATATTTAGAGGATAGGATGCAAATAAATTAAAAGCCGAATTTGTAGAAAAAGTTGAAAATACTAATAGAAAAAAAAGACTGGAAGTATTGCGAAAAAAAAAAAAGGCTGGAAATACTATAAAAAAAAAAATCGGAAATAAGTATCGTTAATATTAATATTAATATAGTAAATAAAGGAAAAAGAAATTAGGGGAATTAATCTATATTAAACGAATTATACCGGTTAGAACGAAAAAATAAGTAACGTTAAGTATATTAGAAAAAAAGAGAAAGAGGGGGAGAAAGTATAAATATTATTTAGCTTTAATTTTTAAAAAATTTAAAAAAACGGAAATTAAATAGGATATTGATATCCGGATTAAACCTACTATTGTAAAAAGGATTATTGTCCTCGGCCTACCTCTATTCTTCGAAAGGGATATCGGGGGGAAGTATAGCCTAGTAGAAATATTAATTAAAAAAAGGAAAAAAAAAGAAAAAGAAAATCTTATATAAAGAATTTTATAGGTAACCTTAACGTTAATCTTATTCTTATTCTTTATAAACTCTTTCGATAAATAAATAAAAAAAGAATATTTAATATTATAGAATATATCGACTATATATCCCTAGCCCGAAAAATTATATTTAATTCTATCGCAATATATTGTATTTTAAACCTATTTAAATATACCGGGCTTAATTTATTCGGGTATAATTAATAATAAATTTCTATCTTTATTAATATTCTTTTTATCTTCGATAAATTCCTTTTAGGGGTTAAATATTAATTTTTTCTTATAAAGAATAAATATTATAAGTACTAAATTATAAAATATAGATTTAATCTAATACTTTCCTAAAGGTTTTAATTTTATAGTTATATTGAAATTAATAATATTACGGACGTAATAAAAGAATTAATGGAAAGAATTACTGTTTAAAACGGATAATAAAAGATAGCGAAGTTCGGCCGCGCTCTCTTTATTATCCTTTTCTTCGGTAAGGTCGATAAAATATATATTAGATTTAGCTAGCTTAATAACTTATAATTAAGAAAAAATATATAAATTAGCTTTTATATCCTTTTATAAACGATAAAGGGTATATATATTTATATAAATATAATGCTATAAAAAATTCGTTTTTAAAAATAAAAAATAATATTAGATAAGAGTACGAATTTAAATGAAACGCTTAAATGAAATAGGGGTTTTTAGAAATACTTTTTTAATATAAAAGCTAGCGAAATCCGGGTTATATTATAAAAATAAAGAGAATTTGTAAAATTTTTTAACTTTATTATTCTTTACCGTTGTAAAACCTAAAGTAAATCTAATAGTTTATACGTCTTAATTATTATTATTAATATTAAGAATAAGAGTTTCGGGTTTATCCGAATTTAAATTATCGATAATAGTACGGCTGGTAATTTTATTCTATCTTAATTTAAGAGGAAGGTTAGTATATAACTTCGCTAAATTCTCTTATATTAATTTATAAAATATATTCGGGTATTTATTTTCTAATAATATATTACTAATATTAGGAGTAGTAGGCTCGGCGATTCAATTACTTAATATTATAATAAGGCTAGTCGCCGAAGGGTTGGACGTCTTTTAAATATTAGAAGTATTTCCTATACTCGTTATAATATTGGCTTTATTATCCTCGGAATTAATAAATATTTCCGCCGTAATATTAGGACGGGTATAATTAGTAGTAGTATTACTACGGATTATATTTCCCTAGACGGTTCCTCTTCGGCCGCGAAATAATATTAATTTTAAAGTTCGATTCGGAGTGCTAAGCTATATAAATAAATATATTAATAAATAATTAGAAAATGAAATTCAATATTTAAAGATATTTAATAAATAAAAATAAATAAATAAATATAATATTTAAATATAAAAGATATTATATAAATAAAAACTAACCGATATTCTATCGCTAGATTCCTCGACGCTTCTATAACGACGTTTAGAAATCGAATTAATAGTAATAGATTCTATTCTAGTATTTCTTTAATTAAAAATAATAAAGCCGCAATTAGGACGTTTAAAAGGCGGATTATTACTGCCGCCGCCGCCGCCGTTAATTAGGTTGGTAGGCTTAGGAGGTATTGCGAATAACTTTCCGGTTAGAAATTTTAATAATATAAAAGTAAATTAGCGATAAATTTTATAAAAAATAAGGAAAAATTCCTAGCGACGAAAAATAAAAGAAAGGAATAGAAATAATATTTATAAGAATATTCTAAATATAATATATTATATTATTAATTAGCGAAGCGGATTAAAAATATAATAATAATAATAAAGTTAATAAACGGGAGAAGGTTTAGGATTTTACGTCATATCGAATAAATAATAAAAATAGGAATAGAAAGGATTCGAATAAAGGGCAATAAAATTTTCGTACCCTAATTAGTTAATTGCTTAATTTATTATATGCCGCCGGCGAAGTTAGAGATAAAATAAGATAATTATAATTTGCCCCTAATATTAAAAAAATAAATAATAATGCGTATATAGTATATTATATTTTCAATTATAATATATTACCTAAATACTAAATCCTACTAAATCTTCGTAGAAAAGACAAGTTATCGATTAGTCCGGTTTCTTTTTCGTCTTCTTTAATTTTTTCTAATAAATTAACGTCGGTATATCCTTCTATATTATATTAAATTCGATTAGATTCCCGACTCTTCTTTTATTCTTATTTCCCTTGCGAATAATCTTTCTTTAAACCCGACGCATTAGAAGGCGGCTTTTATTTATAATAATATATATCGGGTTAGTCTATATATATATTTATATCCCCGTAGCATTTACTAATATTTTTCTCTAAATAAATATTACCGCCGGAAAAATATCGAACTTTTTTAGGAAAAGCGCCTATATATATTAATATCGGCCCGTTCAAATCCGTTGCAATATTAGAACCAATAAGCGGCCTATATAACAATCCGTCCCAGAATTTATAAATATCGACGACAATAAAGAAAATTCGGATCGTAATATATATTAGAATAATAAAAGCGATAATAATAGTAATAAAGGAGAAGATAAAGAAGAGGATAGTTCGGACTCTAATAAAAATTCGGACGAAGAAGTCCTCTAGGATATTGACGCTACATTTAGTACGCTAGATATAAATAATATAAATAACAGTACGCTATTATTATATATATATATTCCCGGAATTATAGAATAAGAATTTAAGAGAACTATAAAGTATAACGACCGATTAGATAACGATAACGACGAAGGCGACGAATTTATCCGATTTAAATAAGAAATATTTAGCAATATTCTAAATAAAGAAAATAATAACGTTAATATTATTGGTTCTATATCCGGCCTTATATCCGGCCCTATTCCGGGATCCGGACTAAAAACCGTTATATTTTCACTTCCTACTTCTATATTTACTCCTTCACTTAAATATAATTATAAATTAGAAGATTAATCTAAACTTATTATTTATTTTATTAATACCGATTAAATTCCCAACTTTAAAATAATTATCGGTCTTTATACCTATTTTATAAAGATAAGCGACCTCGAATAAACAACCCTTCTTAAAATTATCGAAATTATATACGACGACGAAAGGAAAAAAGTTATAAATATTATAAAGTTATTTAAACGGGTACAAGTAATTAAAGAAAAGGTCGAATAACATTTACCTCTTTTACCAATATATATAGTAGAAGTACTATTTAAATTCGAAAAAATACCAACTATTATAGCCGGCCGTAAAGAATAAGAATTCTATAAAAGGGAAACGGCTATTACTATATTATAATATTTTAATTTCGAAATATTATATATACATATATTATCTTCTAATATTGTTAAGAATATATATTCCGGTATAGCCTATTTTGTAAATAAGCCTATAGAATTATAGGAAGCGTATTATTAGTCCGGCTCTATCCGAACTATATCCGGTTAATATACCCACTTTATATTTATAAATAATAGAAAAAGAAAGGCTATTTTTCTATTGGACTAGATTTTTTTTACATATAGAGAGGAAGACTATACCTATATAAAAGGTCTTAAAATTAAAGACAATAAAAAAACTAATATATATATCGGTCGTATATATAGGGTGGGCCTTAATTACCAGTCTTATAATAAATTCGAGCCTAATTATATTACCTTACAATTCTAAAAGGGTTTTCGCCGTATAAATCTCGGTAAAAATAACGTAAAAATTCCTAAATATATCGACGACGCGTTTATTAATAATACCCTAGGCGCAAAAATAATAGAAGACGAGGTTCTATTATACGATAGACTTATCTATATTCTAAAGGAGTATATTATTTATCCTTATTCTATATAGGAGGATATAATATAGGGAAAAAAGTTGGACGATTTAAATTAATATTCCTTTAATAAAAATGCCCCTACTAAAGGAAAGGGAAAAAGTAAGGTAAAAGCCCTAATAAAACTAAAGAAGTAGAAGATTAATTACCCGAAATATATTATACCTTAACTAAGCGCAGCTAGAGATAATATAGATTAATTTGCCTATTAGATTATACATATCCGTAATAGCTAATAGGATTTTGTAGCCCTTTATTATATATATCTAATTTGTATAGTATTAGAAATTACTAAATATAGGCGAATATAGTTTGAGGAAGATTAGGATTAAGAAAAAACGGATATCCCTATAAAATTAATACCGTTAATAATATTTATTAACGGATTTAACCTATTTCGGAATACTTATCGAAGCCTAATTAAATACTATATTACGCTAATTATATTTACCGTATATAATTAACGCCAGCGAAATAATACATTCCCAATCTTCTTATCCCTATATAGATTAATTATTAACGAAGTACTAGATTAATTATATATATTTATTCCTTTAAAAAAAAGTATAAATATTAATATTAAGTGGGAATAGACTCTACTTTATATTTTTACTTTAATATATATATATAATATAATTCAGTAAAACGGCAATTCTAAATAGCTTAATATATTTACTACTAAGTTCTATATATAATATTTTAGAGAATGTCTTTTCGCACCGTAATGAATGTCTTCCGGCACCGTAGCCCCACCCTTCCCGCGCGCCAAGGCACACTAATGCACCCCAAAAATT
>MU839276.1:0-52390 GCA_030685235.1 Copromyces sp. CBS 386.78
ACTCTTCTTATATAAATTATTTCTAAGAAATAATATAAGGTAAAAAATATAAATATTTATAATATTTATTAAAAACCTTCTTTATATATAATAATCAATTCAATTATTATAATTCTTTTATAGGGTAAAAAGGTAAATAATACCAAAAACCTATAGTTTATTATTTAATATAAAGTAAAAAGGTAAATAATACCAAAAACCTTTAATATAGGAAAATCTTAGATAAAAGATAAAAAACCTATAGTTTATTCTTTTCAATATAGGGTAAAAAGGTAAATATTACCAAAAACCTTTAATATAGGAAAATCTTATATAAAAGATAAAAAACCTATAGTTTATTCTTTTTAATATAGGATAAAAAGGTAAATATTACCAAAAACCTTTCATATAGGAAAATCTTATTTATAAGATAAAAAACCTATAGTTTTTCAATACCAGTTTTAACCCGTTAGTTGGATAAATATTTATTATCCATTAGTAATTAAATTACTAGCTAGTTATTCCTTTTTAAGGATAAATCTGGCTTTATTTTTAGGTCTAAATAAAGACCTTATATATTATTAATATATTTTATTTCTTCTTCAGAAATATAGCCTCTATTTTTAACTAATTTTATTTAAATTAAAGGTATTGATATTGGATTAATATCCGTTTTATAATATTTTTCAATTATTTTTCTAGTATATTTATATTGGTATATATAAATAGAATATCATTTTGAGAAATTTCTATTATTTTAAACTTCACTTAATAGTTGAAATTCTTAAGCTTTTTATAGCTTTTACTACTATACTTTTTATAGTAGATTTATTTAGGCTTATTATAAAATCGTTAAAATAACGAAATATAATAGTATATAATTTACACCGTCGTTAAAGGGGAAAACTTCAAAATCTAAAGTATTTAAAACCTTAGTTAAATATATACCAAAGCCTAGGACTTTGCTTAAGGCTATATTAAACCTTTTCTTCATTTACTAACTTTATTAGAAAGTAAATTATTATAATAACCAATATAGAAAATAATATATATATATATTATATATATTAAAATAAAAACGTTTCTAACGTTTAGATTATAATTATTCTTAACCGTTTATTATAGCTATAATAAAGAATATTCAATAAATCTTTAAGCTATAATCGGTAAAAAGATTTCTACCCAAAAGCCTTTTTACTTATATCTTTAAAATAATATTAGATTATTATATATTATTATTATAATTATAATTATTATTATAATTATCATTTTCCTTATTATTTCCAATATTAAAATTATCTTTAACATTTATATTCTTATAATTATCTTTAATATTAGAATCGTTTTCTAATATTATTATAATTATTCTAGTTATTATTTTTTCTAGTATTATTTTACTAGAAATATTTATAGGTTTAAATTTCTAAACCTATTTATTGCCTAAAGCTTTCCAATTTTTCTAGGAGGTCTACTATTTCCTAAGACTTTCAAATTCTTCTACTTCTATTTTCATAGAATATATCCACTTTTTACTATAGAGACTCGCTATAGCCTTATAAATAGAAGATTTTTAATATTATTAAATAAATTAATAATATTAAGGATAGAATTATCCGGCTTATTAACTAGAATTCTTTTATAAAATTCCTTATTCTTCCTTATATTACTACGCGTAGATTTTTATAATATTTATTTTTAAGAAACTCATCACTAGATTTTTTTAATCTTAATAAACAGCGTAGACCTTAATTATTTCAGTAATAATTAAAATTACTATCCAAATAATTATTTCTATTATTATTTTCTTTAATAATAATATATCTATTGAATTATTTCCTAATTCAATATTAGAATTCTAATTATTTTCTATATTGAAGTAATTCTTCTAAATTCTTTATACTAATTTTATTATAATAATAATTATTATTATAATCTTTTTTATTAGTATTTAAAGTAGATATTTTTAATTAAGTATTAAAGTACTAGGCCTTTAATACTTTAATATTTTATACCCAGAAATGCCCTATTTTTCTAGAAACTATAGACTTTATTTACCACTATAACCAACTAAAATAGTTTTTTCGGCTAGAAATCTTAATTTAGAAATATTAGTCCCTTTATTTTATAGAAATAAGTAACTATTATTAATACCTTTTTATACTATAAATATATAAGTAAATTCGTATTTAATAATAACGCTCTTAACCTTTCTAGTAAAGTCCTATTTTATTTCCTTTTTATAGGAAAACTATTTTATTCTTTAATATAAAGAATTTATAATTTCTTTATTATTAAAAAGATTTCTAATCTTTTTCTTAGAATATTCAATACTATTATCTAGCTAAAATATCTTAATCCTCTTATTATTAATATTTTCTACCTTATTTATTAAGGCAATTATAGCTTTATATACTTATTTTCTTTATTCTTTTAATAAAGAAATCTTTAAATATTTCTAGCCTTATCAATAAAGGTAATAAAGAATCTTATAAATATTCTTAATTTTTATAACAATCGACCCTTATAAGTCCTTACTAACCTTTTTCAAAATTACTATTATATTTAATAGTATTATTATTTATAATTTTTTTTTTAATCTTTTTATATTTTGAAAAAATAAATATTATAATTATATATAGATTTCTAAATATTATTAAGTATTAAGTTTAACATATAGATTTCTAAATATTCTTTATAACTTAAAGATATATTCTAAATCCTTAAATAGGGTATTTCTTTTCAATACTCCTATAATTATAAGAAAATATAGTATTTCAAAAAGTATTACTTGGATTTTCATCATTATAATAACGAAATCCTTAATATAATATATATATATTTATAAATCTAAAGATTAAGATTTATTATTTATACTATTTTCTTTATTATTCTTTTTAGAATAATATTTAGAAAATTCATATTTTCCTTTCTTCTTATTTATATTATTTATACTAATAGTATTAAAACCACCTTTAAAAGGTCGATTTTTTAGGTTTTATAACATTAACGGATAAAGGTATAAACCGTTAATATATTTACCAATACTAATAGTATCAGAATTATTTTAATAATAAATCTTATCTTTATAATATTTATAATAATTCCTTTCTAAAGCTGAATTATTTATTATACTTATAACCAAATCTGGTATATAATAACAATTCTTTTTAAAAGCCTTTTTTATCTTAGAATCTTTGAAATATATATAATATATTTTCAATTTCTAATATAGACCTTTTTAGGTCTTATCTTTAAGAATCCTTTTAATTTCCTTTAGGAATATATAAAAATAATTTCTATTAGAAATTATTTATATATTTATATATATATATATATACCGTAGATCTAGTATTAATTATAATATAAATTATAAAATCGTTTATATAAGGATAATAAATAATTAGCATTCTAATATAATGTAGCCTTATATTAAAATTTAAAAAGGTTATTAAATAACTTTTTAATTTCCAATCTTTAAAACTATATTATAATAGACTTCTAGATTTTTCCTTTAATAATATTATTATATATAATATTATTATTTTCAATATTATTATTTTAATAATATTGGCGGTAGAAAGGTTAAAGGTTCTCGTCTTTATTCAAGACTTCCTCTTCCTTAGAATTATTAGAAATTTCTAAAGTAGAAAGATCTAAATTCTAGGATTTTTCTAGTTAATTTATTTAAATAAATCTAATAAATCTTGAGGGGATTATTAATATTTTGATATTTTATTCTCTCTTCTTTCTAAAAGAATTTTCTAGTTTATAATTAGATTTCTTACAATAATTGTAAATAATATTCTTCTTATCTTTTTAAAGTTTCTTTCCTTTATAATTCTTATTAATTCTATTCTTATTAGAATTAGAATATTTTATTAGAATGAAAATTCTTATTAGAATTATTCTTAAAATAAAGAATATTCTTTTTATTAGAATTCTTTCTTTTAGCTTTATCTAATAAAAAAAAGCTAGTATATTTAGAGTATAAGCCTTAGGATCTTTCCTAAGTTTCTAGGTTATAGAAGAAACTAAGCCTTGAAAACCTTTTCCTAAATTAAATAAAATCTAAAAATTACTACCTAATTTAATAGATTTATATTTCTAACCTTTAATTTATTAATTAAAATATTAATTTTATTATAAAATTCTTCTATAGTACTAAATATACTAAGAGTAGTTTTAAAGAATTCTTTTATAATAAGATATTTAGAAGTAGAGCCTTGGGGGCTATATAAATTCTTTAAGGTTTAAATTTAAAAGTAGAAGCTTCGTATTGTATTTGCAATTAAAGTCCTTTTTCTAAAATTAAGTTTAATTTAGAATAGGCCTTATAATTCTGCAAATCTTCTTTTTAGCTATATAATTCCAATTACCTGAAATTATAAAGTAGGCCTTGGCCTTTTTAGCCTAAATATTATAATTCTCAATCCCCTTCAACTTAAGAAGTTTAAAGTCTTATATAATATATTATTTAAATAAATATTATAATATAATAATTTATTTGGACTTAGAAGATTATTTCTTCGAATAAATATATATAAATATTTATTATTTTAAAGAATTATAATAACGAAGTTCTCAAATACCTTTATATATATATAATTATTCCTTTGGTAAAGAATAATTTCAAAAATCTTTCTTTAAGATTTTAGTTCTTTTTATAAGCGAAATTTCTTATAAAAATAAAATAATTATCTTATAACAGATAATTATAAAATTTGTAAGGATATATAAAATTCGTATCTTATTTCCTTTTATTTATTTAAATAAATAAATAAATAATTATTTCTTGAATTACTAAAATAAATAATTGTAAAAATCCGTTCGATTTTTTATTCCTTATATTTTTATAAGGGTAAATAAGATTAATATCTTATTTCTTTTTATTTATTTAAATAAATAAATAAATAAAGGATTTATAAAACTAATTATCTTTTTAAATAAATAAAATAGATAACTATAAAATCTATTTAATTTTTATTCCTTATTTATAAGAATAAATAAGTATAACCTTTATTAAGGTAAATCTTTTATTTTTTTACAAAGAAAATATTCCTTATTTATAAAAAATGAGTATAACCTTTATTTTTTCACAATGGAAAAAATTGCTTATTTATAAAATAAATAAGTATTGAAAAAACTTTTATTTTTTCACGATAGAAAAATTCCTTATTTATAAAATAAATAAATATTAAAAAATAAATATTTTTCGAAAGAGTTTTTATATAGGGGTTGTCGATTAGGAAGGTTTACTGTAATAAACCCGGGTTTATAACCTATTAGAAGGTATCGATCGACGAGGGTCGTGAATAGCTTTAAAAAGTTAATACGGTTGCATAGAGTTGTTTAAAACGAATAAAACGATATTTAGTATAGGTAGATAGGTTTTATATTGGTAAAGATATTAAGAAGTATTTAATAAGCTATAGAAAACCTTTTCTTTCTTCGAAGGGGACCACCCTTCTTATAGACTTTCTGGGCCAGCTATCCATCCTATGAACGAACGGTTTTCTCCGTTGAATTCCTCGGATCCCAGGGATTCCGAAAACGGTTTGTTTGTTTTCGTAAGTCAAGGAATGGCCGAGGGAGGAGGTTTCAAAGGATGTGAGACCTTTTTCCTCCTTTGGATTCTATCCTTAATACCCTGGTCAGCCCTGCATTCCTAGGCCCTGGTTCAGCCGTGTAGGCCACCTTGGTAAGCCTTGCAGGCACCCCTGCCTGGGCAGTGCCTCGGCAACCCTCTACGAGGGATGGGGTTAAATATATAGAAGAATTTCAATAACGAATATTTAATCGAATAAAATCGATAAAAATCAATTAAAAATATAAGGTATATATTTATAGTATATAATACCCTTATATAGTTGCTTATACTCGTATGGTATAATATGGACCCGTAAATCCGTTATAGATATATATTTTATATAATATCTATATTAAGACTAATAGTATACTATTTAAAAGGCTATAAATAGAATAAATACAATCGATAAACCAGTCCACTTATTACAGGGTTAGCCTGTATTGCATATGCTAGTAACAATAGCTCTTTAAAACTATATGTTACCATTTCGGTTAATTGGCTGCGGCCTCCCGCTATAGACCTATTAGGGGTTTATAGTTCGAGTCCTATAAAAGCCTATCTCCCGAGTATACTTCTATACTTCTCTTCCTTTCTTCTCCTCGTATAATTACGTATATTTATATTTATATTCAACCTCTCGCCCTCTACCCGTAATAATTAATTACACCTTTTAACTATTATATTTATAATATAAACCTATTTATTACGATTATTTTTAATCGCGTACGTATAGGGATCGCCTTATTATAAATCGTTAAATTTAATACCCCCTTAAACCTTAATAATTATAATTACGATAATTGCCTAATTAAAATTCTAAACCTCCCTTTATTAATACGTAAGGGAAGGTACTCTTTATTTAATAAATAAGAGATCGCCTATCTTTAATTACTTTAAATAGTCCTAATAACGGACCTTTATTTTAAACGGTTTTAATCGCGGACTTTTACCTCTTTTTTATTTCGAGCGGTCACCTGTCTTTTATTTTATATTTTATAACGATAATAATCCCGCCCTTTTTTCCCCTAATAGTAATACTAGTAATAATAATTTTCCTAATTTTTTTATTTTTATTATTAGTAATAGTAACCCGTTTAATTTAGAATTATTACGTTTTACTATTAATACCTTTAATAGCGAGTTCAATATTATAATTTATTGTACTACGTTTTTCGACCTTCCTTAACCCGTTATTATAATTTTCGCTAATTTTTTCGAAAGTTTCGACTAATTAGAAAGTCTCCTAATCCTATGTAAACATTTCGAAATAGCCTCTCCTTTTTTTTAAGCCCCCGCTTTCTACTTTATCGTCGTACTTTTTAATTGCCTTTATTATACTAATTTTAAATATTATAACGATTTTAAAAGCGATTTTTAGCGTTCTAAAGAGGAATTTAGGATTATCTGTTAAATAATCGATAATACTTAATTTAATTTCAATTAAAAAAATTTCGATTATATTAATTTTAAATTTATTTATAATATTTTATTCGCGGAATATATAATTTTTAAAATATAGGCTTCCTTTTCTTCCCCCGTTAATAATATAATTATAAAAATAATTATATCCTCCTCTCTTCGCTAAATAATAAAGAACCCGCCTATCTTTATAGGCAAAAAAATTAATAGTCCTATTCGCAAATATAAAATCTTTAAAGCCTAACGTTTTTATATTTAATTTTAATAAAAATACAACGCCGCTCTTTACTCCTCTAAAAATATTAGAATTATCCGTACTACTATATTTTTAGGACCTAAAATTTTATCCGGCATTTAAAATAATCTAAACGTAATTTAATTAGACTCCGATAAAACGAATTAATATTAAAAGATAAGTATTAAATTTATAAAATATTTAATTTCTTATTTCTAAAATATAAATTTTAAGATAAATATTGGCCGCCGTTTGCAAGAGTTATATATAAAGAATATATTTTTTATAGATTTCGAATTTAAATTAATTAATTTAATAAACTTCTATAATTTTAATAATTTAATAAAGGTCTATTATTTCTAGAATAAAATTAATAAATGTCTTTATAATATTTTCGTTTATTATAACCTTCCCCCCGATAATAATTTTAAATATTAATTCAAAATTTATTATAATATCGCTAACAATTTTAAAAACGCGGATTATCGCTAGAAAATAGCGAATTACTTCTTTAATCCTAATAGCGGTACTAATAATAATAGTAGTAAAGGTCGCTCTAACGCTAAATTTACTGCTAATAACGTTTTTATTAATTAAAGCGGTAATAAAATAAATTTAAATACTATTAACCTTATAATCTTTATTTATAAAAATATTCTCGATTAATATTCCTATAATAATTTCTACTATTAATATAATAAGCCCGGCTATATTACCTACGATTATACCGCATTAATTAATTATAATTCGTAGGGCCCTTAATATCCCGTTAATAAGAAGAAGAAGAAGGGCCGTAGTAAGGGCCGTAATTAAAAATAAATTTACGCTACCGACGCCACTCCAGCCGCCCCGGCCGTTCTAGCCCTTATTAAGCTCGCTATTAAAAGAGAATATTATAATAATTAGAAAAACGCTTAGCCTCTATATATAATTGTATATAGAGGCCTAATTGGGTTATATTTAAAAAATAAATTTTAAATTTTATAGAGTTAAAGGTTTTAGAGGAAATTAAAATTCAATTGTTAAATAATTCTACTTCCCCAAATTTAATATTCTTATCCTCTTATATTATAATTCGTTTACGCAAAGACTATTATATTACCCTTATCGATAGCGGTTACTCTACTTTCGCATTTATTAATCGCTCCTTTATTATTAAAAATAACTTCCCCTATATCTAATTATTAAAAGCGAAAAAGTTCGTTCTTATTAATAAAATAATTAAGGATATTATTTTTAAAAGGGTAATAACTAAATTCCGGATCGGCTTTTACGAAGAGACTATTACCTTCTTAATTTATAATATTTCTAAAAAGTACTTAATTATTTTAAACTTCCTATAAATATAATACTATCGGTTAAAAATTAATTACGAATAGTATAATATATATTTTAACTATATTGCTTACCGAGGCCGCTATTTACTAACGGATCTCCTTAAATATTAAATAATAATATTTAAAGCTTTTATTAACCGGATTTCGATAGCCTCTATTCGCTAAATACCTATTCCGCCGATTAAGAAGGAAAAGACCGAACCTCCCTCTCTAACTATTAAAAAGGAGGAAACCGAATTTCCTTCTCTAATTATTAAAAAGGAGGATTCTCGCCTTCTAACTATTAAAAAAGAGAAGATTAAAAAGATTGTAGCGGAACCCGCTTTAGAACCTTCGTCCGCTCTAAAGCCCTTATCTACTCTAAAGCCTTTATCTATTCTTAAACTCCTTCCTACTATTATTAAACTTAAAATTAATCTTAAAACCGGCTACCGTACGGTCTCCACTCCTATTAAAGCGTTAGTAACCTAAAAAACTAAATTTAAAATCGCTATTATTTATACCGTTACTCTCCTTATTAAAATTAAAAGCCCCGCGCTTTATAAACCTTATATACGTATAAATAGCTACTGCATTTTAATTAACGCAATTCGCCCCTAATACTACCGTCTTTATAAACCCGATTATAAATTTAACCTTAATAATATTAAGGCATTTAATATAACTATATTTAATTTTATTTATAAAAAGGAGTAATTATAACTATACGTTACAAATTACACTGAAATCGAGAAGCTAGTAGCTATAATAGATCTTTAAGATCTAAATTTAACCGAAGAAATAATTAATAATATTATAAAAGGTAATAAAAGGAAGTATAAAAAAAGTTTACCCCCCGCGCTCTATAATTTTATTAATAAAATAACTAATATCTATACTTTAAAAAATACCTGCGAAGTTATAATCCTAGCTAAAGTAATCAATTTTACCGGAAACTTCGAAACCGATACGCTCGTATACGAAGAAATCATCCAATAAATATACTTAATTAAAATCGACGAAGAGGATATAAAGAAATTTCTTAATAAAATAGACTAACTACTAAAAATTAAGGAGGAAATTATTAAAATTTTAAATTATTTTAAAAGACGGAAGTATATTAGCGAAATCGCCGCTTTCTTACCCTCGCTAATAGAAAAAATCCCTTCCCATCGTTCGTACAACTATAAAATCGAATTATAACCGGGAAAATAACCTTCTAATATACAATTTTAATATATATTACCTATAGAAGTAATCGTTATTAAGAAATAAATCGATAATAATTTAAAGAAGAAATTTATTTGGCCGTTATAATTTATAGCCGTTTCCCCCCTCTTATTAATTAAGAAACCCGGAAGCGGAATCTATATTTATATAGACTACTATAATATTAATAACGTTATATTAAAAATATATTATTTATTGCCGCTAATTAAAGAAACCCTTAATATAATTTACAAAGTAAAGATCTTTACAAAATTCGATATTATCGCTACGTTTAATAAAATCCGTATTAAAGAAGGGTATAAATAATTTACTACTTTTATTACCCGCTTTAGCCTCTACGAATTTATTATATATCCTTTTAATTTACAAGGCGCGCCGAAAACCTTTTAAAACTATATTAACAACGTCCTATATAATATTCTTAACGTTTATACTATTACTTATTTTGATAATATCTTAATTTATTCCAATAATGAAGAAGAATATAAAGAATATATTAAAGAAGTTTT
The DNA here is from genome assembly GCA_030685235.1 of Copromyces sp. CBS 386.78. Lineage (NCBI taxonomy): Eukaryota > Fungi > Ascomycota > Sordariomycetes > Sordariales > Sordariaceae > Copromyces > Copromyces sp. CBS 386.78. The sequence goes on from MU839276.1 coordinate 10,276, forward strand.
ATAAAGGATAATTAAAGTAAGGCTCTAAATTAATATTAATAAATACGAATTCTATACGTAGCGAACTAAATATTTAAATTTTATTACTACCCTGGGAAGTTTCGAAATAAACTTAAAAAAATTTCTATAATTATAATATAGGAAATTCTAAATTCTAAGAAATCGCTTTAACGTTTCTTAAAATTTACTAATTTCTACTATCGTTTTATTAAATATTTCTCTATTATCGCTAGCCCGTTATATAAATTAATTAAGAAAATGGCGGGATAGGAATAGAAGGAATAGTATTAAAAATCCTTTAAAGTATTAAAGAAGGCTTTTACGAACGGACCCATACTTCGGATTTATAATTAATTAAAATAAACTATTATAAAAACGGATGCCTCTAATTAAATATATAGAAGTATATTATTATAATATAATAATAATAATATTCTTTACCCTATCGCCTACTTTAACCAATAGTATTCTTTAGCCGAATATAATTATAATATTTATAATAAAGAATTATTTGCTATTATTAAAATTCTAGAAAAGTAGCGCCCTAAATTCGAAGGGGTATAATAATTATTTAAAGTCCTTATAGACTATAAAATTTTAAAAACCTTTACGACCAATAAAAAACTAATTCCCCACTATATATAATAATCCTATTTCCTTTCCCAATTTAATTTTATAATTAAATACCGACTAGGCTTATTATAAGTACGCCCTAACGCTTTAAATAGGAAGCTAAAAAATTTACCTAAGGACAAAATTAATAAGCGGCTATTAATTAAAAATAAAGTTTTACTTAATTATAATATTTTTGTAAATAAAACTTATGTTCTAGAGAATGGAAAGGAGGTTATTAACGTTGGAACTAAATATATTTACAATTTAAAAATAATAAATAATAAGTTTATTAACGATTTAATTATAGAAAATTATAAAAAATCGGTATTTTTATAAGATTTACTCGCTTGTTTATCGGACCCCGGTTGCCGTACGTAATTTAAGGAAGTAAAGGATTATTTGAAAAAGGTATTTTTCGCTAAGTATAGGGTAATATAAGGACGAATATACTTTCGAAGTACCGTTATTATCGACTTTAATAATACTAAACTTTAGTTCTAACTCCTTTACTATATATATAATTCGCCGTCTACTAATTACCCGGGTTATAAAAAGACCTATTCGTTATTTTCCTAATTTTTCTTTTAACCAAGGATATTTAATACTATTAAAATTTACTATAAGGCCTACTTACTATATATTAAATTTAAACCGTTATAATATTCCCTTTATAAATTCTTAAAACCGTTAACAATACTTTTCGCCCTATAGAAGGATATTTCCGTAAATTACATTACCCCTTTAATGCCCTACGTATATTAGGAATAGGAATTCAAATATATAACTATTATTATTAACCGCCTAATAAAAATACAATACTTCATTCCTATAATTAGCTTTATAGCCGAGGAATTGGTAGACCGGTTTATTGAAAGGATTTATAGTATTTATAATTTATTAGACTCTATTATATTAAATCGCGGTTCCCAATTCGTTTTATAATTTTAGAGAATTTTGTCCTCCCGTTTAAAAATAGCTCTTAAACCTTCTTCCGCATTTTACTTAACTACTAACAACTAAACAGAATATATTAATACAGAAATAAAAAAGTATCTTCGTTTTTATATTAATTAGATATAGGACGATTAAATAAATTAATTCTTAATTATAGAATTTACTAATAATAATTTAGTTTTTAAAATAACTGGAATATCTCCTTTCTTTACTAATTACAGTTTCTACCCTTAAATAGGTATTAAACTAGCAAAATTATATCCGCTAGACCTATTAGTTTAGTAATAAACGGAATATTTTAAAGCTAACGAAGTAGCCGACCGTTTTAAAAAAGTATTAGAATATATTATAGATTAAATAAAGTAAATTTAATAATAATACGAAGTTAACGCTAATATTCAACGAATAGATACCCTAAAATATAGAACGGGAAATAAAGTCCTATTCAATACCGAAAACCTCAATACTAGCCGCCCGCACGCAAAGCTCACCCCCCTTTATAAGGGCCCGTTCGAAATTATTAAAGTAGACAATTATAGAATTACGCTTAAATTCCCCGTTAATATAAAGTATAGCCCGACTTTCTACGTTAATAAAATTAAACTATAGGCCGAAGTAGGTATTCTGGGATAATTAGAGGTATAAAGGGACGTCCGTACAAATTAAAGTCGTAATATAAGAAGGATTAATAACGAAGAAGATTCGGTAGAATAGGATTTTATTAAAATTAATAGTTATTATAAAGCGGTTAACGGTCGTTAGAAATATTTCGTCGTTTAGGTACCACTTTATTAACCTTTATAATAACCGCGTACTAACGTAACTATATCCCCTAATATAATACGGCAATTTTACGAAGTATATTTGGAAGTTCTAATACCCCCAAATTAACTAATAGTAAAATAGAAGTAGAAGAGGACTTTAGAAGCGGAGGAAATATTAGAACCGGCTATAGAAGCGGAGGCTCTATAAATAAAGTACGAAAGGAAATTGCTGTAATTAATAGTTATAAAAGTTTTTCACAATTAGATTAAATGTTTAATAGGGTTATTTATTATTTTATATAATTTTAGTTAGCTATATAGCTTCTTTTAGGTAGGAGTAGTATTATAGGGTTAGCTTATATTATATATGCTAGTAATAATAGTTCTCTAAGACTATATATTACTATTTCGGTTAATTAGTTGCGGCCTCCCGCTATAGACCTACTAGGGGTTTATAGCTCGAGTCTTATAAAAGCCTATTTCCCGAATATACTTCTACACTTCTCTTCCTTTCCTCTCCTCGTACAATTACGCATATCTACATTTACACTCAACCTCTCGCCCTCTACCCGTGATACCACTAACTCTTCCACTTCTAAAGTTACCGTCGGGATATAGTACTATATTTTAATAAGATAGTTAACAATAATAATAACGTACTTAAAAATTTAATTTAAATAGGTATTTAGCGGTAATAGTATAATATAGTCAATTAAAATATCGGTCTACAGCCCGAAGGCGATTACAATTAATTTAAAATAATTAATTAAACATCTCTTTAAAGATTTAATTTTTATATAAAGTAAATAACCTTTATAAAAAAAGCGTATATTATTATATATTTCTTCCTAATAGAAATTATATTGTAGGAATTTGTATATAGCGTTACGGTTTGGATAGCCGGCGTCCGGGGAATTATATTAGCGACTAATAAATTAGAATTAGAAATTCTTATTATAGAGATTAATAATTATTCGATTTTACTATTTCGTAATACTATTAACAATGAAATATTCCGAAAAGGCTTTATAAAAAACCTTTTTAATAACGGTAGGCTATTAATAAACTCCGCTAATAAAGGAGGAAATTAACTCTTATAAGAAAATAGAAATCTCGTAATTTGTATAAATAAAATTATCGGTTAATTAAATATCTACATTATTTAGGCCTAATAAGTATAAGAAGAACTTTACCGCCGGATTATTAAATTCGAAATAACTATCTTCGAATTAAAATAAATTTAATAATACCCGCTTACGAATAATTAAGCAATTATCCTCTTCGTTATCCGGGCGGTCGTTAGGCTTGCGATTTAAAGCGTTTGGACGAAGGTTCTTAGAACCCAATATATATTTAATTAAAAAATTAAATCGAAATAAGAATTGAAACCAGCGTATATATTACTAAATTAACTATTTATTAGTCGTAAATATTTAGAGATTCTTATAATCTATAAAAATATCGAATAATTATTAAACTCCTTCTAATTCCGGCCTCCACTCCTTCAATACCTTAATAATTACAAATAACTCTTTATTATATATATTATAATTATACTTTTAAGAGTTATACTTGGCCGAAAAGTAGGTAATAAAGTAGAATATACTATTATTTCCGTATTAGAAAAGGGTACTACCCGTAGCCTAATTAAAAGCGTCTATTTCGACTATAATCTTCTTAATTTAATTATAAATCTTAAATACAGGTCCGCTAATAAATATTCGCTTAAAAGCTTCGAAAGCAGTTTAATAACGGTTATCCTAAGACTATTTAGTATCCTTCTTCGTAAATTCGTAAAACAGAATAACTATTATTAAAAAATCTTTTATAAACTACTGGTAGAAATTCGTAAACCCTAAAAAGAATTATAAGGACTTCTTTAATTCCAATACTTACTAATCTATAATAGCCTTAACCTTCTTTAAATCTATTTCAATACTTCTAAATATAATAATTAAACTTAAATACTTTATTCTTATTATGTAGAATTCATACTTATTAATATTAACGTTAAAGCTCGCTTTTACTAATTTATTGAAAACGTTATTAACGTACCGTTCGTAATCTTTAATATTATTAGAGTAAATAAAGATATCGTCGAAATGAATAATTATATAAACGTCGAAAATATTATATAGAATATTATTAATATAATTCTAAAATATATTTAGGGCGCCTTATAAATTAAAAGGAATAATTAAAAATTTAAATAAATTAAATCAGGTTATAAAAATAGTAAATTATTCGTACCCTTATTTAATACAGATATAATTAAAAGTAACGATTATATTAAACTTTATAAAAATCTTAATATAGTAAATCATATTAAAAGTTTCTTTAATAAATAGGAAGGAGTAACGGGATTTAAAAATTATATTATTAACATTACAATAATTAATATAAATATAAACTCTACTTCCAGGTTTTTTAATAAAGAATAACGGTACTAAGATTTCTAATTGTAAGGGCCTAATAAATTTCTTCTAAAATATATCGTCGACTTATTTTTTAATAACGCTAAATTCGTTAAAATTGAACGTACGCCCGCGAAAAGCGGGAAGGGTTACTCCCAAATAGAATTTAATCTTTAAATCGTACGCCTTATAAGGAGTAAGAATATCCGCTCCCTCTTATAGGAAAGTTTGCGTATAATATTAATATTATTACGGGAATTTAGTTTAATTTTTTATAACCGTTTTAAAAAATTTATTAACTTTTTTATAAAATTTAACTACGTCTTTAAATATAAGAAAGTCTAACCGTACGGTCACGAATGTCTATCCGTATAGTAATCCACTTTTTTCTCCTATACATATCCCTAACCCTACCGTCCTCTCCCCGTCAATACTAGTCTCGCTCGTACCGCGACCGCCAAGCCCTAAGATTACAGCCTATTACATATTCTAACCCCTATATAGCATACGTACGCTAACAGCCGTGACAATCGCTAATAGCCAATCGCTAATAGCCGTAATAGTTACTAACAGCCGTAATAGCCGTAACAACCGTAATAATTGCTAATAGCCGTAATAGCTGTAATAGTTATAATAGTCGTTAATAGCTATAATAACCGTAATAGTCGCTAACAATTATAATAATCGCTAATAGCCGTAATAGCCATAATAATTGCTAATAGTCGTAACAATCGCTAATAGCCGTAATAGCCGTAATAGCTGTAACAATCGCTGACAGCCGTAATAGCCGTAATAGTCGCTGACAGCCGTGACAATCGCTGACAGCCAATTGCTAACAGCCGTGACAATCGCTAATAGCCGTAATAGGTGTATATTTGGTTTGGGTACTGCGATCTGATGTCACGCATAAAAGAATAGTAATGCTTAGATTTCTGGGCGAAATTTTCGAAAGAATATATGTGACATCTGTGGCCGCGCGAGGGTTAGGGATATGTGTGAGGGAAAAAGTGGATTACTATACGGATAGACATTCGTGACCGTATAGTTAGACTTTCTCTTAAATATAATCTTATTAATAATAATACCATTTACTATAAAATACTTATTAATTACATCCTTATAGTAAGGAAAATCGTCGTCAATACTATTAATTTTAATAGAATTAGAAATTTTTATAACCTTTAAAGCAACTTCGTCCCCGTCTCCAATTAAAATATTAATTTAATAATAATATTTATTACCGAAGAAATATTTAAAATACTAACCTTTACCTAATAATACTTCTACTACTATATTTAGCGTAAAATTATCGTTTATATTCTAAAGGTTTAAGATCCGCCCTTCTTTTTCCAATTTTTCGTTTTCTTCGGTTAATTTATAGATATTATCGTTTAAATTAGCCCGAATTATATAAATAATTTAGAATTTATATATTTCCGCTAACTAATTAAAAATAACGGCTAGGAATTCTTTAATATCATTAAAATTAATAGGATTAATTAGGATACTATAAAGTCGAACCGAAATTCAATAGTCTATTATAAAAGTCTTTATACTTTTAGTCTAGCAATAAAGCGCCGGGTAAAGTATTAAAAAAAGCGCTAAGGGTAGGGCTAATAATATAATTACGCTACCGCTTTTTATTTTCTCGAAAGGAATAATACCTAGCTGGTTAGCGACCTTATATTTAAAATAATAAAATTATTAGCAAATAGTTCGTCTAACTATAGTAGAAATAGATAATTGCTTAATAACCGCTATTTCGTCGTATTAGCTTTTATTATATTAATTAAATTCGCTTTTATCTTCTATATCTTTTACCGTTGGACTTTAGAACGAATATTAAATTAGCAGTCGCAGGGTCGTGAAGTAGCGGTTTAAAAGTAGAATAATATAATTTAAACCCCCAGGTAAGAAATAGCTACATTATTTATAAGCGGAGCTAAATTAAAGAGAATCGTTAAACTAATCGATACTTAGGGTATAATAAACGAGCTACAAGTAACTTAAAATAATAAAGTTATTTTTAATTAAATTATAAATTAATAAATTAATAATTTCGTAGTAGATTCCCGCCTATATTATAAATTTAAAAAAGTAGGTAATATTATTTTTAATTTAATTATTAGCAAAGTATAATAATTTAGGAATAGTAAACGGAGGAAAAGGGAAATAGTTACAATAAATAAAATAACGATTAATAAAATTAAAGGTAATATATCCACTATTAACGAAAGTAGTACAATATAGTTTACGCAGTCCGCAAAATAAATAGATAGAAAGATTTAATAAATTTAGGTATTTATAACAGTTATTTATTAAAGATCTATTTATTTTAATAATATTTAACCGTATAAGGATAATCCTATTATCTCCTTTATATTTATTAGATTTGTATTTTTAAACGTAATTTAGTTAGGAAATTATTTATTTCCCTAGCCCGAAATAAAATTAATTTCGTCGCTTATAATTAGGCTAATAAAGTTAGGCTAGTAAGTAGGAATAGAATTATAATAGCCGGGGGCTAGGGTACCGGGAATTAGAACGTTAGGATTTATAGCGTTAATATAATAATTACTATTATAATTAGAGCGCTACTATTTATAATTATATTAGCCTTGGGCGGGCTATTATTAATTATTACTATTATTATTATTATTACTACCGCTATTATTATTATAATTACCATTACCTCTATTATTAAAAGTATTATTATTATTACTGCTATTATTATAGTTATTATTATTATTACTAGTATTATTAGTATTACTGCTACGGCTTTTATTATAATTATTATAGGGTTTAACTTCCTTTTTAAAATTAATATAAGCGTAATAATTAATAGAATAATAGCCGGGCTTTCTATAGCGGATATAAATATTTATTTATATACGGTACTTAAAAACGCTAGCTTCGATTATATAAAATATTTAAATATCCGTTTTAATTATAATATTAAAATTTATTATATCGCCGCTTTAATTAATAATCGCTTCGGTCGTAAAAATACTAGAACGACCAGTAAGAATAGAAGCGTTAATTATATTAACTTTATAAAATAGGTTAGTCTACTTTTTATACTAATTTTTATTTTTTAATACTTTAGCGAAATTACGAATAGTTTTAAACTATTCATTAAATTTATTATTAATAAATTAAGGACGTTAGTAAAAAAGGGCGAAACGAATATAATCGCTAATTTTTTAATGGAAGTAATAAATTTTTATACTATTATTGAATTTATATTTATCGACGAATATAACGAACTTTTCTTTAAAATTAATTTATTTTATACTTTTAAATATTTTAAAGTCTTCGAAAGTACGGCGGGACTCTATAATAATATTAATATTATTATATTTTTTATTTAATTTATTTATTAATTCGAAGGCTATAACTTACTTATAAGGCTTATTAAGAATAGTTTTATTTAATTCGGTTTTAATAACTTCGAACGGAATACCTTCAATAAAATAGGCGATAAAGGAAAATTTAGGGCGTTCGTCAATAAAGATTTTAAATTTATTTACCTAAATTAATTTTATACGTATATATTAAATATAATATTTAATAATACATTCAATTAATAATCCTTTATTATTAAAAGCGGGAATAATAATAATATACAATACCGACTTATAACTACTACCGTTTTTACTAATATTTATTATATCGTCGTTATTATTATTAGGATCGTTAAATACGTTAAGAAGTAAGGAGGTTAAATTAAGGGACGGCGGAGGAGCCGGGCTAATTTTTAGGAACTAAGTACGAAGGTCGAAAAGGATTTTCTAATAACGGTCCTTCTAAGACTAAAAAGTAGCCGCGGATATAATACAAAAATCGCTAAATTCCTTTTTGAAAACGGCGATTTATTTATAGAACGATTTAATTTAATCTTAATAATTTTTTACACTAACTTAAATAGCGAATAAGTATTAAATACGGATAATTACAATATTACTTTCTTTACGAATAATCTCGTAATTAAGATTTTTAATACAAATATATTAATAAATAATTTCTTCTCTAGCCGTAACGAAGTCCTCTTCGAAATTACGAACGTTAGCTCTAACTATAATTATATCGTTACAGAATAAGCGATAGAAAACGGAGAAGAAAGTTTAGAAAATAAGAAGGTTAACGAAATTATATACTTAAAAAATAGGGATTAAAACTTTAATTACCTAATAATAGAAGCCTTCGAACGCTTAAATAAAAATTATTAAATCGTTTTAATATTTTAAACTAGCAATTATTACAATAGTACTAATAATTGTAATAGCAATAAAATTGTTGATTATAGGCTAGGCTTTAGGGGTAATAGAGTTAGAATTAAATATTAATCGCTAAATTTAATATACTTTTAAATATAAAGGAAATAAGGAGAGTATAAGCAATCTTAATAATATTCGGCTTAGTATTTTACCTAATTTAACGACTAGGTTTACAATTTAAATCGGGAACGTATAGGGTCGAATCTTAATTACTAATTACTATAATTAAAATACGAGCAATCTTCCTCTTATTGAATAGGCGCGCGTAGCGCAATAGTTAAATATAATAAATCATTACGGGGCGAGATAGTACCGTAGGGGGTATAATGAAATATACATTATTATATAAAGAGAAAGGAGGAAAGAAGGAAATATACGCGGAAGTCTAGCTATATATAGGCGAGAGCCCTATAGACTAGACCGTACGCAGGTACGTGAGGCTGTACGTAACGATAATATATACGTGGCCAGAGATCTAGGCTCTAGTCGGCACGGCATATGTATAGTTAGTGCAGCACAGCACATCACAAGTCTAACCCTGTGATAACTAATAACCTTAATTAAAAAATAGAAAGATAATAAAATAATTAGAAGAAGATAACGATTATTATATACAGAATTAGAAGTTTATACACTTTCTAATTAAAGGGGATGTTAATTTAAAATATTTAATAAATAAATCTTTTAAAGGAAATATTAATTAATAAACAAATTGATAATCCTATTTGATAAAGATAAAGATATTTTAAAATAAATGAAAGAAACTTACAATTATTATATACCTTATTAGAGGCTGTACACTGTCTAATTAAAGGGAAATCTTAGTTTAAAGAAATTCAATAGACAAGTTTTTTTTTTTTTTTTTTAAAAAAAATAATTCTTTTTTAAAAGATTCGGATTTCTGGGCGTTACGCTGTCTTCCTCGGGCATATCCGGCTCCGCCCAAGGAAAGACTATGTTCAATTAATTAGGAATATAGAGTCCATTTAAAGGGCCTAAATTTAATTTATTACAATTTTTATACAGTAATTAAATTAAAGCACTAAATACGATGAGAGGTCTACAACGCGCTAAAAGGCTTAAAAATGAAATTCGCGATCGATTTCTTCAATTATTTATTTATAAAGGCTAATAGGAGAACTATTTCTAATTTAATAGTCGTTATAAATCGTTAGTTCGGGTACATATAATTTTACTATTTATTTAATTAATTAGCGAATTTAATTATTATTACACTTATATTATTATTTAATAATTTAGAATTATATTATTATTTAATAATTTAGAATTATATTATTAAATTAGAATAAAAATAGTCGAATATAATAATGAGATTACAATATTAAAACTTTATATCGCTACCTTCCTCTTTTAAAGAAGAATAATTATTGAGCCTTCAGCTCTTTATTTATAAATTTAGAACGGCGGCGTCGAATATTTAGGGAATATAATTAAAAAAAAAGGCGGTACTAATAATAGACGGTATTTATTTACTTTAAAAATTCTAAAAAGAAATTATAATAGCGGTAGCTTAATTTATAAATAGGACCCTATAAAGGGAATTCAATTAGAAATCCCTAAAGGAACGTTTAAAAGCGTATATAAGAAATCGAAATAATAAGTAGTAATAAGTAATACTTAAATTAGCTTATTTAAAAGTATATAGGTATAAAGCCTTTACGTTTATAATTAATATATTATATAATTAAAAGAAGATTTAGAAGTTAAAATAATATACTTAAATTAAATATTTAGTAAGTTATTAATTAATTAATATCTATTATATTTAGAATCCGTATACTAATAAGGTAATTACTATACGAAACGTTATATTTAACGAAGACGAAATTTTTATAAGTAATATTTAAACCTTCTATAATACTTTTAATATATCCTTTAAAGAATTAGCCGTATAATTAAATAATTTCTATTAATTAAATATTAATATTTCCGAATTTCTCCTTATTAAATAGGCGGAAAATGAAATAAACGAGGATAAAGGTCCTATAATCGAGTCTATATTAATTATTATCGACGCTATTAATCTACTTTTAACTAATCCGATCGAATCTATACTTATTTAAAAGTAAAAGGAAGTATTAGAATCGTATAATAATTAGTAGGATATAATATTAAATAAAGAGGAGGAGGCTAGAGCCGTATATTTATTTCTCTTAAAAAGTCTAATATCGTTTCTTATTAACGGGTTAAATACTTCCTAACTACGAGAAAACTAACCGATTTATAATTAATACTTTAAATAAATAAAAAGTTTTTTAATTATACTTTCTCGCTTTAATATAATTATTTTTAAAGGTAACCTTATTTCGAAAAGAAGGTTAGACTAATTGCGTTTTATAGAGCTTAGGGTAATAATAATAATAATAGTCTTATTCCCTATACTACTTATTTATAGCGCCTTATTAGTATAGGGTACTTTTCCTAGTTCTCTAAAGGAAACCGTACGGTGATAAGCGCCGTCGGATAAAAACCGCCAGCTCCTTTCGGTCGCGAATAAATCACGCTTACTCTATTTCGATTTTATTTGTAGTAGTATTTACTTACCGCCTTAGTAAATAAGTTACTTCCCTTCTACTGCCTTCGATTTAATATTAGAATAATCGAAATACTATTTTCGTACGCTGTTCCTTCCTCCTAAACCGCCTATAGTAATCGTCCCTTCCTTATCGTTTACTTTTACTCCCGCTTCGTTATTATCCCTTAAATTCCTACGATTTTATTAAAATTTATATAAGTGTAAAGGCCCTTCTTTTCCCTCTATATAAGAATTCCTCCCCGCTACTATTTTTCGAACTTTTCTTTTTTTCCTATTTAATTAATTCTTAAGATAGCGTCCTCTTTTATTAATTATATTCCTAACCGTCTTCCCAGCCGTATATTTAACCCCTTAGGTTTTATAATTCGTATTAATTATAGTACTATTAAGCGTAGTATTAATTTCGTTTGTATAATAAATTCTCCGTCCCTTAAATTCGCTTACTCCTTTACGCCCCCTTCTTTTCCGACGTTCGAATTCTAAGCCTTTATCCGAGTATTAACTTCTAACCCCGCCTTTAACTTTCCTCTTAATTAATAAATCCTTCTTATTTTTACGTTTACTTCCCCTTTTCTCTACTAATTATATTAATTAGCGTCGTTTATTATATTTTTTATTTCTATTATAATTTAAAATTTATTAATTACGTTTATAGTACCCCGTCCTTTAATATAATTATATTCTATACGTTCTTTATAAAATATATTTATTATATTAATATTAAGAGTAAATTTCCTCTTGCGGTTTTCTTTTTATTTTCTTTTCTAACGTTCTTCGAAACGTTGGTAAATAGAATACTATTTATTCTATTATTAATATAAAATATATATTAGATATTCTATTAAGTTATTATAATAAGTATAATATTATTTAAATTATAGTTATTACTTTATTCCGCTTTTAAAATAATATTAGTCCTTTAATTCGTTATTTCCGTAATATTTATATCGATTTCTTTAAGGACGTACGTAAGCATTTAACTACGGACGGCCTCCTATACGACTTTAATATCCTTCTTTGTTATTAGAATATAAAAGTCGAAGATTATTAGTATAAAGGATATTACGAAATATTCTTAACTAATTATTTTACTATTCCTATTTTCAATTCTAATAGAGGAAGTATTAATATTAATTCCCTAATAATAGTTAATAATTTTGCCGGCCCCCTTTTAGTTAACGAAGATTAAATTTAATAGTGTTATAAAGTTATTTAGAATTAAGAATTAATATTTAATATATTTTATAAATTTTTCGCTTATAAAGAATGTTAATTAATTATTTTAGTACTACTTTCGTAGTTAAGTAATTATTATAATTAGTGTAATTTAATTCCTCTCCTTCCCGTTTTTCCCGTACTTTCTTATTCTAATATTATAATTGAATATATTTATAAATACCGTACGAATTTATTGTACTACTCTCCTTCTAATTCGATTACTAAATAATATTCGTTTAGCCTATTAAGTTGTAATACCTACGAAAGGATTTTTTTAGTTTAGGTTCCGTTGTTTAAATAAATTTAGAATTCTTTTTTCGTTTACGGCTAATTAGTTACCGTTATTTAATAGTTGGCTATCTATAAATAATTTAGGATAATATATATAAAAGTTTCTTTATTTATATTATAAGAATAGATTAATATTATAATATCCGGAATTTTCTTCTGGAAGAGGAAGGATTAGAAGTTTATAATTTCCGTTTTTACTTAGGTAAGAAAGGAACTTTTTACTTTAAGTAATAAATATTATTTATTGTTATCTTCCGGTTATTAAGCTTTTTTATTTTTTTATTTTATATTAATTATATATTGTTTTATAGTATTATTATTAAACTTCGGGTTAAAATTAGCGATAGTAAATTCGTACCGTCGGCCTAATTTAATTACCGCCGTTGCTAATTAGTAATTATAGTACGATGTTTATTTTTTTATTATTTTTTTTTTTAATTACCTTTTATAATTTATAGCGGTTAGTTTTAATATTTATAATAGGGGCGGTAGCGCCCTTATTACCGGGGGTAAATTTATTACGATTATTAGAAATTTCTCTTTCGGTACCTATTCTTTAGCCTACTTAATTTTAGCAATATTACTTTTTAATTTATCGGCGGGTAGCTAACTTTTTACTCTCTTTATTTAAATATAGTTAATTATTTAGGTTATAGTCCTTCGGACGAACCTTATTTAGTTTGTACGGGTAAGTTTTTTTTCGAAGGCCCTAACTTATTTATTAAAGTAGAGATTGAACGGCGGATAAAAGGTTTCCGTTTTTAAATTCTTTATTAATATAATTTTATACGCTTCGATAATAATTTTCAAGTATTTCATTTAGTATTTAGCTAGCCTAATTATTATCCTTCGTAATTTGCTGTAAATTTTAGTCGGTTAGTAGAAGGTTAATATTTTATATATAATTACATTCTGAATATATTTAGTATAAATCTCTTTCGTTTACGTAAAAAAATAATTTTAAAATTTTATTATTAATTATATTAATATATTCGTTTATATAATTATTTTCTTTTTTATTATTTCTACGTATATTTAGTAATTAAATTTCCAATTTAGCTAAACCCTAAAGAATTTAATTAATTTTATTAATTTAAATATAATTCTTCTGATTTAGAGAATTTCTATTTTTAATTCTTTTATCCGCGTAAAATATATAAATTCCGTTTTATTTATTTTAAATTCTATCCTTCTTTTAATTATTTAATTTAAATAAATATTTTATATTATTTAGAGCGTTTAATAGTTTTCTTCGGTAGTTTTAATTATTATAATAATATTAGTATTGTTAGTAAAGCCGACGGTAATTGCGTTTTAAATAATAATTAATTTGTAGTATAATAAAGTAATAAAGAGAATAAAAAGGATTAATAAGAGGGGGGAACCTTATAGTATATTTACTATAATATTATAAAGTTAGGAGGTTTCATTGTCGAAGAAAAGAGAACCTTTTTTTCCGGTAACGAAATTATTAATTTATTAGAGGATTTATTTTAGGAATTATATTTCTTATAATATATATAAGAATTACTTATAATTAATTTTATTAAATACGCCCTTTAAATCGAAGAGTATAAGAGATATTATAGCTTTAAGTTTTTATATTATATAAATTGTATTAATAATTATTCGGATAGCGAATTCGGTTAAACGGCTTGCTTAATTACTTATTTAGCCTTTTAGGAGGAGATTGTATTTTTTTACTATTTATATTAATTTTTTAATTATAAAGGTTTCGAAGATTTTTCTAATATTATTTAAAAATAATATAGGCCGCTATACCCTAACTAATTTTTATTATTTAACGCTTTTTCTAAATCTTTTAAGAATAATTATTTTTATATTTTTAAATTATTAGGGGAAATATCCGAACCAGAGGTTCGCTATAGTAAAAGCCGTTATCGCTTATTTAAATAATTTTCCGTATATTTTTAGAAATTTGTTTAAGAATTAATTAATATCTAGTCTTTTATTAGGTACTATCTTCGAAAGGACTTCTTAAATATCTTCTTTAATAATTAAATTATTAATAAATATTAAAATATCGCCGTTTAGTAATTAAATCTAATTTAGTAAATAGTTTGTTAGGACTTTTATTTTTAGGAAGAAATAGTCGGTAAAAATATTTACTTTATTACTATAATTTTTAATTTTATTCGCCTATTCATTTTATTTGAAGGGTGGTAATTTTAGCGGATTTATTAGGTAATAACTTTATATTTTAGCCTACTTTTTTAATAGTTAAAGTTTATTCGGGTCTTTCGATACGTTTATAATATAGTTACACTATTTTATTCTTTGAATTTTCGTAATAAATTTCTTTTTTCTTATTGCCGCTTTTATAAATTCTCTTTAATTTGAAAGCGTTTAATTTTTAAATTAAATTTATTATTTCCGTTATACCTCTTTTATTACCATTTTATATTTTAAATTCTACTAGTCCGCTTATTTTTTCCGACTTTTCTTTCAGTATAGGACGAATTCTTTTATAATATTAATAAATTCGCCGTTGAATTTATTAAATTTTAGTTTGAACTCTTTTATTATTTTAATCCCTTTTAGGATCGATATTCTTTTTTTTACCGCTTCTTATACTTTTTCTACGTTTATTAAATTCTAATTAAATTCTTTTTCTATTTCTATTTTCCTATTTCTTTTTCCTATTTAAATTTAAATTTTTTAGGGGTAGTAGTCCGAGCCCGTTTACTTGTACTATTATATTCCCTAATATTCGGCTTCGATACCCTATAAAATTTATATATAATCGATTATCCTGTTTTTCTCTCTTCTAATTGCGTTTCCGAACTTTATTAATTTTTTATAACAAGTAATAAAATTAAACTTTTATTATTATACTTACGTAAATAATTTTATAATGTTTAAATTAATTTTATTCTTTAAATCCTAATTAGAGTAATAGAAATTATAATTCCCTACGGTTATATATTAGCCGGCCGGGGGTTTTTCTTCGAAGAATTCGAAGAGGGGAGACCCCTATTAATATTCCGGCGTATTTTAGAAGAAGATAGGGGAGTAAATAAAATAGATAGTTATCGGTTTTCGTAGATTTTTTAATATTATTATAGCCTAATCTTTCCTAATTTAAAAATTTAAATCCTTTAAATTCTATTTCTTATTTATGTAAATTATTATTTTACCTTTTTTTAAATAATTAATATTATAATATCTATTACTTTTCGGCTAATAAATATCCCTATTTAAATTTTTGCCCGGCTTTTAAATTACTACAATATTATAGGTCTCCTCCTATTTAAATAATATTTTCCCTTTTTTATACAATTTCCCTATATTTTAATGAAATATTTTTAATTAAATTATTAATTACTTTATAAAAAGCTTCCTTTTAATTTAACGGCGGGTTAGGGGGGTATTATTTCTTTAGAAGTAATAATAATAGCCGAAAGTGTAATAATAATAGAACTAATATAAATATAATTGCTTACGTTCTAAGAGCGGGTATAAATATTTATTAGGTTTATATTTATAAGTTTCGGCCGAGAATTACTTCTAATTTTCTTAGGGCGGCCTCTTTTTTTTCCTTTTATAAATAATCTTTTTAAAATTGTAATTAAATAGGAGTTAAGGGGGGCGTTGGGGATTATAATATCCTTTTCCAATTTTATTATTAGTTTTAATATTAATTTAACTAATCTTTTATAAATAGTAAAGTTACGAAGCCTTTTAATATAATTAATAAATATTTTTACGTAGACCGTTTTTATAAGTAGGTATTTCTTTTTATTAAAGGCGAAATATTCTAACTTCCTATATAATTTATAAAAGATTAGGGAATTATTTTTATTCGAAAAGTAGTTTTCTTCTCTTATATACGGCCCTTTATATTTAATTTTATTATAATAATTATAAGTATCTTCTTAGCGATAGAATTTCGCCGTATATCCGAAATATTAATATTTAAAGTATTATTAGGCGGAGGCTATAATTTAGAATAGTTTATATATATATACGCTACTATCCTAAAAGAAAAAATTCTTTTAAAAGAAGATTGTAACCTTCGTAGTTGTTATAGTAAGATGGTGCCAACTATCTACACCTATCTAGCTAAGCCCAACAGGGTCGAGATCGACCGTATCGGGTTCGGCTTCAAGACTTATACTGAGGTCAACATAGTTGGACTCGACACTAAGCAGTATCGAATTCAGCAATATCGAATTCAAACAGTCACAACCTAAAATTCAAATTAATAAGTAATATTATTAAATAAATACTTTAATTATATATAAATTAATTAATATCTTCTTCTCTTCGAAAGAAGGGAAATAGATAATTATTAATTACTTAGTACTATATTAAGTACTATTATACCGGATAATATCCGGTATAATAGTATTAAGTATATACTAGCCTATAGTTCGTATAATAATTTCCCGGGGGCCCGAAAAATAATTATCGTAATATTTAATTACTAATTAATATTATATATATTTATTATTACTCTTCAAATTTATTCCTTCCCCGAAGTTCCTTTAATAATTTGCCCAATTTATTAATAACGGATTTAATACTACCCTCGGAAATATCCTAGCGAATAATTAAGCCCGATTTATTAATATTTATAAAAGAAACTTCCTTCCCTTTTCCTTTATTAATATTAGTAATACGACGACGCTTCAAGGCTAATCTAGCCGCGGCGGTACTTTTACGTTCTTCTATAGCGTCGACTTTTATTATACTTATTTACTTAAGTTTAGGGGTACGGATATTAAATCCGGTTAAAATTATAAGTACCGAAGTAGATAGGGTTAGGCTAGAGAAAATAATAGCTTTTAATATCGCTATAAAGCGGTTAATATTTAGTAGAATTTAGGCGGCGATTTGCCGAATAGTAGTAGTACGAATAATAAGATAGTTAGTAATTTTAATAATACTACTACGACGGTCGGCTCTTATAATAAAAAAGGAATTGGATTCGGCTATTTTGATATTAAATTCTATATCTTTAATTTAAGTACTTTAATATACTTCGTAAATGAGTATAAAGAGATTCTTTATAGAATTACTAAAATTAATTAGACTTTTTTTAATAATTTCTTAAGAAAGTATAAAAATAATAAAGGGTATATTAATAATTTTAATACTATTAAAACGGGTTTTAAAGTAATTAAATACTAATAGGCAATTCTCTATATAATTATAGATCTTATTTATAAAATTTTTATAAAGCTAGACGAAATTTTATTTAAATAAATTTATAAGGCGTATTTTCTCTTCTATTATTTAACGTTCTTTAATACCGTCGAATTTAGCTTCGTTAATATAGATTAAATTAACCTTATTCGCCCGGATTAGTATAGCGTTCACTTATTTTAAAATTCTAATGTTACTATTAATATAGTAGTATATAAATAAATTGACTTTACTAGGATAAAATTTATTTTAAATTTATTTATCCTTTATATTATAAATTGCGAAAGCGAATTTAACTAATTACTTATATAATTTACGAATTAAATTCGTTTTCGAAAAGGAAATATAATTATAGGCCGAAGTATTAATAATACTCTAAATATTATTATAAAATTCGGTTAAAGCGTAGTATATTGTACAATATAAATTTAAAGTAGGTCCGTAGTATTTGCAAATTAATTAAACGAATTTAGTACGAAAATAGTTAAAAGCGAGCGTATAGGGAGCTATATTATTTCGGGAACCTTTATTATCTTTTTTTTTACTAATTAAATTAAATATAGAAGGGTTAATATCTTTATTAAAAATATCGAAGTTATCTTCTTCGAAATCGTTATTTTTATCGTTAAAGATCTCTTTAACAATTAGCTCCGGCATTAAATAAACGGTAATATTTATTTTAAAATAGAAAGCCTTTATAAATTCGATATTAATATTGTTATTTATATATTAAGCTTATAAATCGGTACGTATATTCGATACTTTTAATATAATAGCGAAGTGGCCGACCTTTAAATTGTTAACGATATATATATACCTATTATATTAGGGAATAATAATATTTTTCGCTAAAGCGGCTTTAACGGCTATAAAAATTTTAATTTAAATAGGTTTAGTAGACTAAATATTTATATTTATACTAGTACGGCTAGAAGCTAATATATACGCCTTTATACTATTTCCGACCTAATTCTACTAAATATAAATAGAGGTATACGGCGTATAAATATTGTTTATTAGGCCGATTAATAACGCCGGGGTCTAATATTCGTACTAATAATATTTAAATATAAGGTGGGCGTTAATAATAATAGCGGTACCGGCTACGATTAAATATATACCGGTCGAAATAATATTATTATCGATATTAATTAAAATGCCGAATTTAAATTCTATAGGTAGGATTTAGAACCGAACTTTATAAATAATTAATATAATTAATTAATTATTTTCCGAATAGAGCGCCGCCGAATCGTTAATTAGCGTTGGTTTATTATATTAATTATAATTCGTAAGAATAAAATTATTATAAGTAATTTCGAATATATATAAAGCCTAAACCTAATATAAAGTTTGGTTATAGACGACCTTTAATTTATCGAAGGTTTCTGCAAATTCGCCTGTAATATATACTATAAAATAAGTAGTATTCTCTACTAATATTTAAATTACAAATTCTAATCTAAGGGTAATAATGAATTCTAGCGCAGCGGCCTTAATATAATATATTTTAACGCCTATAATATATATAGTTTTACTATTATAAAGGTTGAACTTATTTAGGACGCTGCCTACGATTAAATAGGCGGTTTTAAATATATATTTATCCTCTACAAATACTTCCTTTTCTTAATTATTAACTTTATTTCTAAGGTTACGGACGAGGCCTAATAATTCGATTTAATTAATATTAAAGGCGAAGATTCGCTTCTTACGGGTAAATTCCGCGGAAATAGAGGGTATTATAATATTATTACTTATATAAGTACTTTAAATATTAGAAATCGATGTTTTACCTTACTAAAATCGATTACGTCGATTTCGACGTTTATAATTATAAGGAAATTTTATAATATATTTTATATAAAAGGAAAAATATATTTGAAGTATATAGGAACGACGTTAATAACGATAAAAGGTTAATAATAATAATATAAAAGTAATAACGACTCCTCTTTTAAAAAAAAGATAGAAGATAATAAAAGGTAAATATAAAGACGAATGAAATAAGAAGGAAAATAAATAAAAGAAAATTTCTATAGATGTGTAATTTAAGCGTTAATTAAATAATAATTCCGGCGAGGGCGAGCCTACCCTCTTATATTAGCCGGTTAATTTTAGCCGGTGTAGTTATTTACGCTGTATTAAAATGGTCCTATCTCTTACTTATACGGGGTATCCGTAGGGGTAAGCCGGTAAGTCTATTATAATACGTCCTTTCGAACGAAAGATCTCTTTTACCTCTATTTATTTAGGGGGTATATAACCTAATTTAAGCCTTTTAACTTCTTAATCTATTAAGTAGCTAACTTTATAAATATAAATAACGTCTTCTAATAAAGAAATTAAAACCGACTTCTTAATTTATTAATCGATAGTATTATTTTTACTACGGAGCTTAGTAAAGTATTCGATAATTTTACCCTTCTTTTTATAAGTATAAATACAGTAGTTAAGGATTTTTTCCGTTACGAAGTCTTTTTAATTATTAATTTCAATATCTTCCGCCGGGTTTACGTCCCGATTATATGGGTCCTATCTTTAAGTAAATTTCTATAATTACGTAATTAAAATTACGGGGTAGAGCCGTAAACCTTTAAGGAAATCTAGTTCGTAAACTAATTTCCTTACTTTCCGGACGATTTTATATAGCCTTAAACATTTAACTAATTACTTCGGCTTCGGCTTTTCTAATAAATAATATCCCTTATTTAAATGTAAAAATATAGTATCCCCGACTTCGAAATTAAATAATTAATACCGAAAGTTGTATTTTAATTTAGCGGCGATTCTAATTATATCGATTAAAACGGCTACTTCTTCTTAGAACTCTTTATAAATTATTTAGAAAGTTTTAATATTAATAGGCTCGGCCCTACTATTATTAGAAAGTATTTTAATAAGAAACTTCGGCTTAAAATTAAATACAACCTTATTAGGGGATATGTTAAATATAATTTAAAAAGTATTATTAAAAGTATATTAGAATATAGGTAATATATTAGTCTAAAGCTCGTCCGATATTAAATAATATATATAAATAGCGAATTTAATTATTTAATTCGTATTTTCGGATTAGCCGTCGGTTTATAGATAGTACGCCGTTAAAAATAGTAATTTAACGTTATACTAATCAAATATAACCTTTTACAATATTAAAATAAATTTCGGATTATAATCGTTAATAATTACTTAAAGAAAACCCTAATTATTAATTATCTATACCCTTATAAATACTATTACCTAATTTTCTACTTTATAAGACAAATATCCGGTAATAAATAGCTTCTTCTTATTAAATTTATATATTTAAATAGTAAGGGTATTTAAAGAATCGAAGTTAGGAAGCGCTTAGAAATTTCTTCTAGCGTTTATAAGGGGTATATTAATAATAAAATCAATAATAATCGTATAGTACGGTTGAGGGAAAGATTTAATTGGTTATAATTCGTTAGGAGTCGGATTTCGGTCGGTCTAATATTAGCGATATACCGGGTAATATTATACGTAAATTCGTACTTTCTACGTCTTTTTATTAAAATAAACGTAATTAAATTCGGCTATTATATAATTAACGCTGAAGTATTAATTCCCGTTATATATTAATTCTAAAACGTCCTTAACGTAACCGCGAAGAATATATAACCGCTGTTTATTATAAAAGTCGATATAATATAATAGCCCGTCTTTAATATAGAAAAGGCTAATTAATAATTATAATCGCTTTCTGCTCTTACGTATACGTATTAAATTAAAAGCGTCGGCTTTAGCGAGGGCGGCTATAATATTAGTATATTTAGGATCTTCCTTATAATTTTAAATTAATTAGTTACGAAAAACTTCAGAAAGGATAAGTTTAACGTTCGTAGTATTAATGTAAGCGTATTCGGCCTAATTTGCCTATATATCTTCTAATTAATCGATATTATTATAATTTATATAATAATTTAATTTTATAAGCAATTTAAATAAGGCGTCGGGTACGACGTTTAGCGGCCTTAAAATATAGAATACGTTGAGCCGAAATTAGGAAGCCTAATTTACTACGTTTACGAATTTGAGATTTACCTTATTAAAATCTATTATAATTAAAGATATATATTTTAAAATACTTTTAGTAGGGGAATAATCGGTTAGAATATTAATAAGATATTTATTAAATTAAATTATTTTCTTCTATTTCTTTAGGATTTAAATAATAGCGGCGACTTCGGCTTTAATAGATTTATAACGTTTCTCTATAGGACTAGTTTCGCGGGATATATAAGTAATTAATTATATTTATTTAATAGGAATATCTTTACCTAAGATTAATTCCTTATTTTATTCCTTAGCGAATTAAAAAGTTATATTTGCGAAACCCTATTAATAAACGTTAGTTTTAAATTATAAAACCTTCTTTCGGCGGTAATATTATTATTTTACTTACTTATAGAAATTTTCTTATATATTTTCAAACGTTTTGAATTCGTTTTTAATCGGTTCGAATTTAGTACGTATAGTATACGTTTTACGGGCGTTCTTAAAAGTATTAGTAAGGAATTCGCCGCTCTTTCGCCTATAATAAAATAATTTAGTCTTATAGCGTTCGAAGAATATATTACGGATTTAAAACTATAAAATAAATTATTGAAACTAACCTACTATATTAAAATATATTTCTAATACGTTAAGGGAATTTAGGAATTTAATCTTTTAAAAAGCTTCGATACGATTATTAGTATGCTAGATCCCTTTACTATCGACTATATACCCTAGAAGTTTAATAGAGAGGTACCCGACGGAAGATTTATCGGCGTTAATATATACGTAGTATTCGTTAATAATATATAGTACCGTTTTTAAATATTTTATATACTTTTTAGGGGATTTGCTAAATATAACGATATTATTAATATAAATATATATAAAATAGCGGTATTCGAAGAAAAGACGGTTTATAAAGCGTTGAGCGAATGTTAAGGTATTTTTAAAGCTTATAAATATTACGTTAGATTATTTAAGCCCTCGTAGACTAATTACAATTATACGGTCCTTATATTTCGTATATACCAGTAATTAATAGAAGAAATTAGACGTATTAAAAATAAAGAAAATAATATATCTTGCTATATTATTTATAATATCCTATTAATTAGATAGTAAGTAAATATTAGGGATGGTTATTTTATTTAATAGTCGGAGGTCGGATATAATACGGGGTTTTTCGATTGAGCTGACCTTCCTCTAAATTACGAAGACGGGGTAAATTAGTAGTGTAAATTGTTTTATAAAATTTATTTTTCCTTATACGTATAGGCAATTATATATTTCGTTTAAAAATATATAATATTTATACTTAAATAGGTATATTTAAACTATATACCGCTAATTCTACTATTTTTTAATAAAATTAATACGTATTTTCTCGTCTTCAATTATAGGAATAATACTGCGGTTTCGGAATATATTAAAATTGTCGACTACTTTTATAAATATTTAAGCGAATTCAATATTATAATAGTAAATATTTACGCCAGCCTTAATTTTAATTTTTAAGATATTATTTAATTTATTTAATCTTTATAATAGCGGTTTAAAAAATTTAAATTTAATATTTATTATAGGATTAATAGTAGTTTAATTGAATTTCTTAGTAAGAAGGGTAAATTACTTTATTTCTTTATTTAAAAATATAGTATACTAAATTAGGGTAAACCCAACTTTAATAATGGGTATAAAATACTTTAAATTATTAAAATTAATTAATATAGTAACTTCGTCCCTTATATATTTATAAATATATTTTAGCGTCTCCTTTAATTTAATAATAATAGGCTAATCCGCCTAATTAAAAATTATAATTATTTTTTATATTTGAATAATAACTGTATAATTTAGAATAGAATTATAATTGGATTTAAAATAGTACGCTTTAAGGTCGATTTAATGTAAATTTAGGGGTAAATTGAGATATTGGACCGTAATATTAATTTTTAAATACGCTAATATTATTATTTTAAACTTTATTATCACTTTATATAATATTATTACTATTATTAGAACGTTATAATAAGATTTATTACTTTAGAATTAAATTAAGCGCTAATTCCGAATCTTATAATATATACGCCTTATAACCTTTATTCTATATATAGAGCGGAAGCGTATTTCGCCGTTATAGAAATTAATATTAGTTTTATAATTTATAAAGAAGTATATTCCTAAAAGAAATTTGGATATTAAATTCGGTACTATATCGGCTCTAATTTAAAAGTAGCCGATAATTAGCGTGCTATAAATCCGTTTACTAATATAGAAATCGAATTTAATTTATTACGAAATATAATACGAGCTTACAATATTTAATATTTTATAACCGTTAATAAAATACTAATAAAGGTTTTTTATAAATTAGATTACGAATTCCTTATTTATTAAAATATTAGAGGCCTCCGAATTTAAATAAACTTCGACATTTTTTCCCTTAGGATTGTACCGAATAAAGATTTAGAAAAAAATCGTTTTATAAAGAATAGTAGATAATTTGCGAATTAATATAGGGTTAGTTTCTACTACTTACTATTCTTTAAAGGCGAAATTTATACTTTTACTTTCGTTTTTGGTTTTTAACCCGATTAAAACTAAATAAACTTCCTAAAGGCCTTCTATAAATACTTAATAAAATATATTTAATAAATCTAAAGTATCGACTATATTCGAATTTAATTAGTGTTAAATAAACGTAATAGCCGAGCCTGACCTAATTAAAATCGATTTCGCTAGAATTAATTTAAACGCCTCTTCCGAATTTATATCGGAATTAATATTATATATTAAAAATTAATAATATAAAGCTTATCCTATAAATTCCTCTTCGCTATTAGATTCGGCCGTTATATAATAAGAATCTTTATAGCCGTCCTCTAATTTATTTCCTTTACTAATTACTATATATTTAAATTCGCTTATTTCGTAGACCTTTTTATTAATTTTAGTATTATCGAAATTAATATAAAAATAATTATTATAATAACGGTTATTATTCTTATTACGAATTTTTTTCCGAAAATACTTATAACGTTTAAAATTATTACCGCCTCTACAACCCCGATCCCGACTAAAATTTGCCCGGGAATTTTAACTATAATTATAATAATTATCCCTTCTATCGATATAATCCTTCCTTTATCCTTTAATACAATTAAACCCTCTTCCTCTACGAATTATAAGATTACTTTTATAATCCTTCTCACCCTATATTACGGTTTCGGCCTCAATTAAAAAACCGTTTTCAATACCCTCCCCTACGAAATAAGTATAAAATTTATCGTTCAATTTCTCGTAAAATACTTTAATTTTTTTATTTATAAAGAATAAAAAGTTATTATAAATATTATAAATAATTGGAACCGTAGTACCGAAGCGGAAATTAATATATATCGAATTCTAAAGACGAATAAAGAATTAGAAATCCCCGGATTCGCTAATATTCCGGGTATATTAAAATAATTATATAGCGAAAATACAAATCGAAAGTTCCTTCTTATTACGCTTAATAGTGAATTTATTACTATTAAACTAAGCGAGGGATTTATAGACTTTAAGCCCGAACTATTTAATTATATATATTAAAAACCTAATAGCGGTAATAATAACCTTATATTTATTATTATAAAATAATTATTTAATTTACTAATTAAAGGCGGTACTTTAAAGTAAATTAAAGGCTTCTTTTAATTATAAGGCGCGCCGGGCTAGGTAGAACTCTATAATATAGTAGATATATTCCGCCTATAAGTAAAGGTCCGAATAGTATTTTATTTTCTTAATAAAAAAAGATTTAAATCCGTTAAAAATACTACGGTCTAAATTAGGTTAAAATAACCCTACGTTAATAGGTTTTTATTAATTATCCGAATGATAATATATTATAAAGTCGGATACGGGCGGGGCTCGGCTATTAAAAGGTATATCGGGATTATTATAAAGGATTCTACTGCTTAGGGGCCTATTCGGCAGTCCCGAAAGGCCAGCTAAAAGCCTTCCTCTATTTTTAACGCCTATAGGAGTGCCGAAAGTAATAAGAGTAGCGCTAATAATAATTGTTCCGTTTAGAAGGGTAAATTTATAAATTCTAATAGGTATTATAGTTACCGCTCTCTTAATACCCTTATTTCGGGGTTAGGATCCGGGAACCGATACTAATTCGATAACGTTAATATTGCTCGGACTAAGGTCTCCTCCGTTAAATTCGGTTTATAAGTTTTCTATAAGCGTTATATTAGCTACTTAATTAATAAAATTATTTAATAGTAATTCGTTACGTACTAATAAATTAAATAATATTCTAAATAATAAAAAGTCTTTTATAAAAGTATTAAAATTAAATTTCTATATATTTAGTATAGAAATATCCGAATTTAACTTATATATACTATAAGGAAACTCTTCTTTTTAATTGAATTATTCAACGGCTAACTTCTAATAATAGCTTTTATTCGATTTTAGGGCGCTAAATTCGACAATTCTTCCTAACGTCGAAAATATTATTAATATTTTACTATAAAGTTTATACTAAAGGGATAAAAAAATTAACGTTAATTATTTTATTAAATTAGCTTTATTCTATTCCTTTTTCCAATTTTACTCCTAAATTAATAAAGTGTTCTTCTACGCTAATATTATATAAATTTGAACGGATAAGGGTATTAATAAGAATATTAAAGGCCGTACGCTTATAATAAGCGGCGGTACTTCCTATAAGGGGCTAATCCCGGGAATCCTTAAAATTATATAATAACTTCCTAAATTTAATATTAGCGCCTACCGCTACCGATATTATAAAGGTAGTACTAAAACCGATTTATTTATTTTTTTAAATTTAATAATACGTATTAAGGTAAAGTTAAGGCCGGTTTCGATAGGTATAATAAGCG
The DNA here is from genome assembly GCA_030685235.1 of Copromyces sp. CBS 386.78. Classification (NCBI taxonomy): domain Eukaryota; kingdom Fungi; phylum Ascomycota; class Sordariomycetes; order Sordariales; family Sordariaceae; genus Copromyces; species Copromyces sp. CBS 386.78. The sequence goes on from MU839276.1 coordinate 37,453, forward strand.
TTAAAGCTAATAATTGGGCGGAAGAATCGTATTTAAATTAGGGACGAAGACAATTTAAGAAGAACGAAGTTAATATTTATTTTATAAAGAAATAAATAAATTCCGAACTTTATTTATATTATAAGAATGCGTAATTTAAAGTTTCTTCGTATCCTACGTTAGTTAGTCGCTTTCTGTCCTTATATTTTCGTCGTTCTCGGCGAATTTTAGGTTCGCCTTTAATAACCTTTTTAAATATAAATTCGTCGTATAGGTTAAATATTATACAAATTATTAATTTAGTGATATTCGGCCGGAAGTCTTAGTCTCGGATTACTATAAGACGTGCCGGCTTTTCGTCGAAAATTTATAAATAAGAGTTCGCTATATTAAGGTTTTTCTTAAATCGAGCTAAAGTTCGTACAACTTCGAAGTTGATATTATTAAATTTGTTTTTAAAGGTTTAAAAATAGATTATCCAATAGTAATAAGCTTTTCTTGCTCTATCCGTTTATTCGTCGGTTTAGATAATTAAGAAATATAATATTATATTACTTTTTAACGAAGTTACGCCGCCGGGTACGAAAAAATATAATAGTAGAAAAGTAATAATAAAAATAGTATATAAAATTCGATTCTAAAGTTATAAATATTATTTATTATAGTAAGATAATATTAACTATTTATATTTATTTAATTAAGCCCGATAGGGTCGAAATCGACTATATTAGGTTCGGCTTTAAGACCTATACTAAAATCGATATAGTCGGACTCGATATTAAATAGTATTAAATTTAATAATATTGAATTTAAATAATTACAATCTAGAATTCAAGTTAATAAGTAATATTATTAAGTAAATACTTTGGTTGTATATAAATTGATTAATATCTTCCTCTCTTCGAGAAAGGGGAGATAGATAACTATTAACTACTTAGTATTGTATTAGGCACTATTATACCGGATAGTGTCCAGTATGACAGTGCCAGGTATGTACTAGCCTATAGTTCGCGTAACAGTAGTCGCAATTTTTATTAAGAATATTCTTCTTTCTTCCCCTTCGTATTTTTTTTTAAAGTTTAGCCCGAATAATCTCCGCTTCCTTATTCTTCGCCTTTATTTCCTATATAATCGATTCAAATTATTTTATATTAATATTAACCTACAGGACTCCTTTAATTAAAATAGTTATAATATTTAAAGATATAATAACCTTTTTTTTAAAGACTATTTTAATTTAAATCTAATATTTTTAATATTAATCCTTAATTAATTCGTTGAAAATAATTATATAATTTCCGCTCGTTATTATTTTAGTAATTACGTAGACTATTTTATATAAGCTTTTTTAAAGCGCTTTTAACGGCCTACTTTATATTATTATTCGAATATATAGTAAATTTAGTAGTAATTTGGGCCCTTTTAATAGTAAACTAGCGTTTATAGTTAGAAGGGATAAATTTTTTAGTAGTAACGGTAGGTAAGTAGTAGAGGGTAGCGTTAATTTTATTTAATAATTTCCGAATAATATTAACCTATTTTTTCGGCGCTTCTTAAGCGTTTTTCTTTATTTCCTTCGAAATAAATTTCTTTAAATTATTAATATCCTTCTTAATAATAAATTAGGCTTTAGCGGCCTTATTTGCCTTAAGTATTTTAGACCCACTTTTTTCGCAGAAATTTTCGCGAATTCGAAAAGGAATTTTCGAGCTTAACGACGGTCGTTGGTTAATATAGCGGCGTAATTTATAATTTTATTCGCTATAATAATAAATTTCTTTATAATTTTATTATTTTCCTTTGTTTTTTTTGAAGTCTTTGTAGTAAATACGGCGTTAGGGTTATTATATTTTGAAATGCTTCTAAGAGGGTTGTAGACGTTGTTTTCGAGCCTATTCGTACCTTTATTAATTATTATTGGCAGCGACGGTTTAACGTTATCGCTACAGTCATTGTAGGATATTACGGAGGGGGTAAATAACCTTCTTAAATCGATTGCCGTTGTCGGTTTTCGTTTTGGAGCACTTCCTGACTAGAAATCGGCGTTTCCGGTTTCGGCGTCTTTTTAGAGCTTAGAGTAGAAATATTAAAAGAGGAGTTTTTGCTAAATTTAAAATTAATTTATAATAAAATTAATTATTTTAATATAATATACGTATTAATTATATTTTAATAACGAGACTTTCTTGCTCTTCCTAAATTGTATAAAGAATTATATTATTATCCTTTCTATACTATTTTTCGTTGAATTAAGTAAGAATATATAATTAATTATAAAGAGAAGAAATTATAAATATAGGTCAATAAAAGTAAATAGAGGATTAATAATAAGGTTCCCCTTAATTCTATATAGGTATATACGTATAAATTTAATATAAAAGGATTCTTCCTAAAATATGAAATTTATTTAATTATACGAAGAGATTAATAAGAATATAATAGCGTACGCGATATATATATAGCTACCTTTGTAATCTACTCCTTATAAATTATAATAATTATTATAATTTATTTTAATTTCGAATTTAAATAGTATAATATTATTAATACTTTTGTTAATACGTATTTTAATAAGCTTATCTATATATAAGCGCCCTAGGGATATAAATAGAAAAGAAAGATATTAAAATTATTAAAAGCTTTTTATAGTTTACGCAAATCCCCTTTATTATAGTAGAAGGAATTTACTAGAACCCTTTTAAAAACTAGCCTTTCAATTATCCCTATAGAGCTATATATTTATATTTATTATAATATAATAGTCTTCTTCTATATTAATAATATTATTATTATTTATAAGGGAGAATACTTTAACTTAGCTATCTAGGTAATTACTATACTTAAAGACTACTATTAATTTATAGGTAATTATAATTTTTAATAGTTTTTTAGTATTGAAATCCTTTGAAATAGGTTAAAACGGTTAATTTAGTTATTTTAACGACAATATATTTTGAAAATTAAAGAAAACCTTATATAGAATAGGAAAATTCCTAATACCCTTATAATATAAGAAGAATTAATATTTTCTATAGAGATAGCCCTTTAATATTTAATTAAGTAGTATTAAAGGGCTATTAGCGAACTCTTTTATTTAATAATTATTACCCAGCTAAATTTATTATTTATAGTTTCCTAATTAATTCGTTTCTTTACTAACCCTAATCTTTATTACTACTACGTTAGCGATTAGTTTAAACCCTTTATTAAAAATACTATAAATTATACGTTATTATTAGAGGGTAAATATAATTTTAATATATTAACCGATTCGTCCTTCGCTAATAATATATTAGATTGTAAGAGCTTTTAAAGGTTTATAATATAATTATTTAGATGTATAGTAAATTAGTAAACTAATAAATAAAATATAATTACAACCTCTACTACTAAAGTAAAATTACTATCCATCTTTTAAAGAATAAAGGAAAGTATATAAGTAAAACGCTTCTTTTAAACCCTTATAATAAAATTTAAATTCGATATTATCCTTTTAGAATATAATAATAAGCAAACGATCCGCTTTATTACGAAAGAGAACGCCAAATTCTAGACTAAATTTAAATATATAAATATTTATAATTACTAATTTAAGGAGGGGTAGTAGCGGGGTTTTTTCAAGATTTATTACGTACTTACTAAAGAGATAATTGCCGACGGTTTAACGAAGGCGTTGCTAGTTAATAAGTATAAGGAATTTATAAATTAATTAAACCTTTAAGATATTAAAGTAATAAAAGAGGAATTAAATAAGCTATTACTTAAGGTAAAGGCGAATTACTTGATTATAAGGATTTGTAAGGAGGATTAGGAGGAGTAAATTTTATTAAGTAATAAAAAGGAAGGAAAAACGGTAATTATAAGTATAAATTACTTACTTATATAATACGGCAGAAATAATTTCTATAAATTGAAAGGGTCCTATATAATATATAATCTATATAAGGAGGAAAAAGGAGTAAAATTTTTAATATTAATAGGGTTCGAACCTATAATTTTTAGGGATAGTTTATAAACTACTAATAATATTAATACGTATATTATAAAATATGTTTAAATAATAAGAATAATTTAAGATTTAATTCTAACGTTCTAACTATTAAATTACAGGATCCGGGTTATTATTAAAAACTAATACTATCGACCTTCCTTATAAAAGGTAATTAATAGCGGGTAACGCTTTTAAAAGCGACCGTTAAGGGAGATATAAAAAGGAAGTAAAATTGTAAATAGCTTTATTTATACCAGCTTTCTAGGTATTTTACCTAGTACAATTAGGGGAGTATATTAGAAATAAGGATGTATAAGGGTAGTACTTATATAATTTAGCGAGTTTAGTGTATTGTATTAACTAGATTTTCTATAAGGGATTTCTAGGCACACAGAACTCAATACAATACTAGTCTCATTTACTCAGCCACCTCCGCTCGGACCATCGCAGTCTTGGAATTCCTTATAGGACCAAATAAACCCCACCCCCACCAATTACAATGTCACACCATTTGGACCCGTAGGTTCCAAGCTACGCGCCACATGCTTTGCTGTGGCGGCCGAAAAGCGGGGCGGATCCGTAGGGGAAAAAATGGGGGCTGACAATTTGGAGAGCGTCGTTGTTATGAGAGACTACACAATACACAGTCTTCTCCCTACTTCCAGAATACCCCTGCACGTGCTAATATTCTACAGGAGTCGGGGTTCGACAGCGCAGTGCTTGAACGGTGGGACACTGCAGTGGGAAGGGATGACGCCATAAGATGAACCACTACGACTTCCCCTCCATGATGTTCACCACAGCCAGCCATTGAACCACAAAACTTCGGTGACAGGAATGCGGTGAGGGTGAGATCGATTCCATCCCGCATCAAAGCGAGCATTAAGACGCTGTGATATACGTTGGACTGTGGAATTCTGCTGGTGGTCATTTATCAAGGAAAAATCGTTCCTCTCGTCACCTCTGAGAGTAGGTACATACCAGCCATCCCTCAAAAACAAGATTTCTCAATCATGTTGATGAAAACCATGAGCGCGAGCACCGTTTGACGCAATCCTGCTTCAAAGATGGCTGAAAGATAGTCCCATTGTGACGATGAGATGTTCCAGTAAACGCCACGACTAGTTCTTTATCTTCTATAGCTACCAGGTCTTGGTCCCTACTTAGATAGACGATGATATTGAACTGATGGTTACGGTACCATGTGTGTAATACGGGGAGCGCCCCGTCAATATGACTGGCCAGAAGCATCGACTTGAATGCCATTGGAGTTGTCACAGATGCCCAAAGGAGGGCTCCTTTGATTCGCAACTGAATGGTAAAGAGACTTTGGTGTAACCCGTCCGCCCGCATATCCTGTCAACCTGTACAACCTTACAAGTGCCGTGGCAATAGGTACCACAGGCTCAGAGGGCTCTCGGGAACCCGGTGCTCGTCTACCTACCTTGGCGTTTTGTGTGTCCAGGTGTCGCAGATTCGCGCCGGAGCCGGGAGTGTATCAAACCATAACGTTCAGGAGTTCCTCATGGCAACCCACGGGTGTACCTGGACACTGAGAATCCCGACTCGGTATCCCCTGAATCCGAAAAAAAAAGAAATAACGGGTTAAAAACGAAAAGCAGATAAGGTTGTCCATACCTAAAACACACCCCTTCCTGATCACTGCTGAAACATCGAGATCATGAACCCTCGTGGGATGTGCGCCTGCGGGGAATTCTGAAAAAAGATATTATTGTTTTGAGAATTCAAAAGGACATACCGATGCGCATAACATGTCTCCAGAGATCCCTCTGCCTGTCTGGTAGTGTAGCGGGGAGGACAGCAGGGGCACATTGTCATCGTCGGGTGGTATCCATCCCGATCGACATTGCAAGATGGAGATACGTAGCGAGTTTTAAAAAGATGTAAGTTGGAGTTTGGAGTATGTCGAGCTGATGTCCTGATTGAAGGACAAGCATGAGGTCCAGGTAACACCATGCACAGGCACTCTCAGATTCAGCAATAATCCGTCCCCCAGATTTCTTCCGTCCTCCGTTTTATGAGTGTCACCGTTCGCTGGGGATGTTTTTGGCTGACGATAACTGTGATCACATCTCGGGTTGTACAGCGTCCACACTCAGATTTGAGGCGAGGACATACATCTTTTTAAAATCACGACCGCCCTTTTCTCGATATCGTTTGGGTAGATGAGCAAGAGCGCCGCATATCGAAGTGGTTAACCGGCCGCCTACGGATCATGGCTCAGGCATAACTCGGGACTTCAATCCTTATGTCGGTGCCTGTTGTTGGCAGCTCTGTAAAGAAATGCGAACTCCTTGGGCCGCCTGAGCCTCTTGAGCCACTTGAGCCACTCTCCTTTTGGGCGGGCTGGGGAAGGAGAAGGTTGGGATGAGGAGGATCTTGATCTTAACGGTGATCGCCATCAGTAAAAACCCTTTAGCAATTCGCTACTCCACGGTGATCAGACAATAGCGGGTCATTTGCGAGATACCAACATGATGGGCATGGCAGCAAGTGCATCAAGCAAGGCCGAGTTCCTTATTTAAGGTTGAGATGGTCACGTTGGGATAGTAGAGATAGGTGGTGGAGGTGGTTTCAACTGAGAGAATGAGTTCATCTGTACAATGATTGGACCAGAAGGAAGGCGCCACTGGCGGTTGTCGCGACATGACGGGTGATGCACGGCAAAATATTTTGACCACGCGATGCTCGGTTTTGTTCAGAAATTCAGGGTCGAGTGCCGAGGGAAAGAGTTTGCAAGCTTGAAAGAATGCTGGGCCCGATGGCGCTGCTGAAATCAAGTCCCGACAGCTGGGTAAGGCACATTTGGGACGAAGCGGTGGGCGACAACACAGTCGAGACAGTATCGGAAAATGCTGAGTCGATATATCAGTTTTGGCGTTCTGGATTTCGGAATGCTATATACTCTCGAATATGGGTCTTCAAAACCGTCGGGTGTTACATGTAACGGACAGTAAAAAGATCTTCCGGGAGTGTTGCCCTTTGGAGTTGCAAGTGCACCTTCTGTTCCTGTCTCCGTTAGCCAATGACTTTCATTGCTTTACTATACCAAGAGTTTATGAACAAGGTTCGGCAGCATCGTCGAAGCTCCAAAAGAACCAGACGATATCGAGGATGGCCTCCCACACTGCCAAAACTGCTACACAGCAGACGAATGAGTACCGTAGACACCAGCGAGAACAAATGCTCCAATCAAACGGACAGTTCATTGCTGCTGCCGCCGACAATGTCGAGATGGAAAATCCAATCACAGACACCTTGGCATTCCCAGTCTGAGACCCCATGGCGGCCAATCTTACCAATGGAAGGCCCTGGTCGAAGGGGTCTCGGGCCCCCCCTGGCTGGTCCTCCCCACTCGTGTTCTTGGGCCTGTTCGTCTTTGCCCGTTGTGGCAGCCAAGGCTTGAAAGGACCCGAAGCCACTGCTATGAGGCTTGTGATGAGAACCAGAGGCGCCGTTTTGGTCCCGTAGATTGCTATGGTGCTCGTGCCGTTCTGCAATGGACTTGGCTTTGGAACACTTATAACTGTACTGCGTGCCAGTGTCATAGAGGTACTCGGATTTCAGGCTTTCTCGGCTCCTTCTCGTGAAGCGTTGGTCACGACGATGGTGAGTGTGCAAATGGATGCCCAGCCCGTATCCATCCAGGTGACCGTCGAAAAGAGAAAAACTTGGTGAAGCGCAAAACCCCAATCCCTGGTCGAAGAGGGGGAAGAAGTGTGAAATGTGTGAAAGTCTTTGCATTTTTGCAGCGCTAAAAGATGGCGTAAAAACACTAGCGGAGACCCCTCAAGAAAAGCTGGGAGCCTGGAGAACGACAAGGCATTGAAAGGCAAAAGGCAAGGGTTCCACGTCCAAAAGCCGAGCATTTGGATGGGAAAGTGGACTCGACAGTCCGCTTTAACTTGAAACGCGAGTCTTTATCACTGTTCTAACTGATCACCAAAATTGCGCTTCCTGATTCCCATCATCTCTGTCGATGCCATCGTCTTCTCCGATTGTCCTCGGGGCCCTCATTAAACTTGAATTGGATGGCTTGACCGTGCCCTCCTCCGCCTCGCCTACAGTGCCTGGCCGTTGATAAGCTTGTTGATGAGGATTGCGAGGTTGGTGCTGGAAGATTTCCTGAAGGAATGGATGGGCGTGCGCAGAGAGTTCGGGACGGAGGCTCAGAGAGCTTTTTTGCTTCTTTTCTGACTGGACTGCCCTCTGATCCTGGTCGTCTTTGCAAGCCCCCTTCATTGGAGCTCATTCCTTTTGCGACGCCGGCCTCAGGGGAAAACGCGAGACACCAAGGAACTGGAGATGGTGTGAAAATGCAACCACCAGAAGCTAGAAATATGGTGTGTGTGATGGACAAAAAGTGGAAGTCAAGAACCCGTCCAGTCCAGTGTCATGCATTGGGATGCATGCGATCGAAGACGTGCGGTGACGCTAGGCGATCTGTTGACTGTATGCTGCTGTATGCACGTCGACAGGTGCAGCATCCAAAGCCAACCTCCTGTCTTCTGTCTGTCTCTCCTCTGACGGGACCGTTTTGGGGTTTGTTGCGCACCGTTAATCTGAAATGCGACCACCCACCACCACAACCACACCATGCCACCGTCCGGACGGCTACCACGGCTGGCACGGCTTCCACGTTGTGTGACGGAGGACGGTGGTATGCCAGGTTGACTGGTCTCTTCTTGTTCCCCAGCACCACCCCCGTCAGGTCCTGACCAGGTCTTGACAAGCGTAATGACCCCATGCAGAACTGGGTCTCATTAAAATAACATCTGCCCACCCTCGTGGATCCCTCTGCCGTTCCTCGTTGCTCCTCCCCATTTCCTCCATCAGAATAGTTCGACGCCAAGCCAGGGCAGCACACAAAAGACTCACTAGCTTTCTAATATCTACTTGAGCCTGCCCTTCCCCAGGGCTTCAACACTCGCTACTTTGCTCTCTTCACCCAGAATCCCATCACCAGCTACACCATGTCGACAGAACCACAGTCCCTCCCGGTCAGGGAGAGCATATCAACTCTTACAACGACCATCTCAGAGACCCGTACATCCGATAACACAACCGCCCAGATCTACACCCGGAACCCATCTTGCGACGGCACAATGTACGACGAATTCCATGAAGTGGTGGATACCAAGGCGGGAGAGCAGAAGGAGGAGGAGACTGTTCCGGCATTGCCTCAGAAGAGTGCTCTGAGGGCTTCGAGGTTGCTTGACAGCTTGGTTCAGCTCAAGATGAGTGGGACGGTTGAGACTGCCGAGTTGGAAAAGCCGTCTCCACTCGGCGACGTCTATCTCTCTTCTGAGGAGGATGCTTCCTCAGACACCGACAGCCTATCCGACTATGGCTACGAGTCCAGCAACGAGAAGGAAGCCTCTACCGCCACACCGACATCCCGACGAGGCAGCCGTGAAGACACCGCCCGTGTTGTTTCGGTTATCTTTTCTGGCAGGCCCTCGATCGTCGACCTCACTACCCTCAGGAGGGGTTCCGCAGCGCCGAGCCTAGGGCACATGAGGAAGCGGTCAAGCACAGTGTCCTGCAACATCCCCATCGAGCGGACGATCACACCAGCCAGCCCCATGTCAGCTTTTGCGCTTCCCGAGAGGAAGAGCAGTCTTCCCATCGACATGATGCCCATGAGGAAGCCTCAGTTCCTCAACGTTGACCCGTTCGCGAACGGCAGCACCTACTCGCTGGATGTTCCCAGGGCCGATACTCCTGAGGAGGCAACAAGCCCGGCGAGATCACCGAGGACACCAACCATGACTTTGTTGAGGGGAGTTACGAGGACCTTCAGCCTCGTCAGGAAGAGGAGCCGTCCGGCGCTGGCGAGCCCCCAGCCACCACAGGAGCGCACCACACCGCCTCCCTCCAGGCACTCTATGAGGCCACCACCATCCCGCAGCAGCATGATGCCGCTCTCTGTGACCACCCCTCTTTCCGAGGAAGCTCCAGAGCAGCTTGTTGTACCGGGCTCTCCAGCGACCTCTGACAAGTCATCAAGAAAGAACTTCAGAATGTCCTCGCCATTTGGACCATCCCCATCACCCCAGCCTTCATCGCTGTCCGAGGAGTGTGCTTCGCCCATCTCTCCTCTTTCCCCAACCAGCGCGCCCAGGAGGGGACTTCTGAGCGGATTTGCCGCAAGGCGCAAGAGCATCAAGCTGACGGGGAGGATCAACATCTCCGCATAAAGCGACACGATACACGCAGAGCATGTACCAAACCAAACCAGACACACTTGATATTTTTTTACGGCATATTGCAAGCGGCATGGCATTTTGAAAGCTTGGAAAGCGGGCAACACATTTTCCACTACAGACGCATACACACGCACGCACACACGGGAGACGGTGTTAATTGTTTCGGGAGCTTAATACGGAAAAGAGGACGCAGACCGGAATGACTTAGACACACACACACACACACACACACATTGGAGCAGAGTGGGAGGCAAACTCGATCTATCATGGTTGCGCGCAAGCATGTTTTAGCAGCAGCAAGCCGGCGGTTATTTTGAATTTTTCACATCTTGGGAGTTTTTGGGACATGGGAGGTTTTCTACGCAACAGCAATTTTGTTGCTCTTGTTTTTACGAATGTTATGATACCACAGGGCGCTTCGTTTCTTCAGGCATATTATCCACACTATTACTTTCCGTCTTGACACAGATGGCTTCAATCAAATTGAAAGACAGGCATTGTATGCCAAAACCACAAACACAGATCACACTCTCATCGCTACCATGACTTGCTATAATGGATGTGACATTGCGTTTGCTTTTTGCGAGATTCATGAACCAGATCTTTACCAAACTTGCACCTTGCGATCGGTCATCCCGGCCTGCCACTGAATGTCACCACCCATTTTTGCTTGCAATATCATTCCATTTTTGTTTTATTTATTTTCTTCATGCCACACCGGGAACCTAGCGAAGCGAATCGTGCTACTGTACCTAGCCCAGCAGCCCTGACGTTCGTGCCCTGGGGTTGTCCGGTGGGATGCCTGCCAATGTCTTTTCTGGTCAGGGCAGTGTAGCAGTGAGGTAGGGATCGTGCGGAGATAATGGTTCCGTAGGGGAATTGCTGCGAACGACCGGTCGCAATGAGACGTCTTGGGGGTCTTGGCTTCACTTTGTTTCGTTCCCTTTCCCCTGCCCAGCTTTTTCATTGCGCACGCGTCGTCGGAATACAATGAGTAGGGGGTTGAGAAAAGTCCCACCATCACAACCCCCAAGTACATCCAATATTTTCTTACAGCGTTTTCGACAGTGCATGAACTGCTGTTAGCTTTCGGGTTTACGAGGTGGGATTGGAGGATGAATGACTTGCAGATTTGCAGGTCGTCACTTCCAGGCACGGCTGAGAGCAAAGGATGGGGAAATGCGCGAACGCCGTAGAACAACATCAATGCCAAAACTCATAACAGATCTCGTAAGAACAGATAGATACTTGTACTTATCAGATGTGATTGTGCAGAATTGATTGATTGATCGAAGAGTATGTGTGTAACTGACTCGCCCAGAAGGTCTGGGGGGTGCTGGAATATCCCAGGGGGTCCCAGAAACCAATAATTTAGGGGGCTGGGCGGCTAACCTAAATTAAGTATAGCCAGAAACCTAAATATCTACCCTCTAATCTAATACACCCCCTCACTTACAAACCTTCTCAAAATAGGGCAAAAGTAAAACTATTTATAATTTTCTCTCTTCTAGTACATTAATCTCCCTAGCTAAATTATAAGTATTTTTTAAAACGTCGTCGGGAACTTCCCTTCTAATCTTTATCTCCTTTCGAGCTAACGCGTTCGCCATCCCTATTAAATCCCGGAACTTCTCGTAATCTAATTATCTTAGTATTTTTATTAAACCGTCTACTAGTATCTTCTTTATCTCTAAATATTCGATTATAATCCTTCCTTCTATAATCTCTTACTGTAATTAATAATAATAAATATCGATATACTTTAATTTAATTATTAATTATAATACTTTAACGGTTAGAATACAAATCGTCTAGGTATTATTATAGCCGATTATAAGCACTTCCTAATCGAAAGGAATTTTAATCTCTTTATATAAATGTATAATAATAATAATTTCCTTTATAACGTTAGAAATCGATAATAATTTTATTTTAATAATTAAAGTTAATACCGTTCTTTATTTAGTAATACCCTAATAAACGAAACTACCGAATAATTTAATTGTAAAACTATATAAGCTTTTCCGATTTAGGGTATTATCGGCGTATAAAGTATTTAAAGTTATTTTAAATTTTAATAACGATCTAAAATAGAAAGAGAGATCTAGGTAGAATTAAAAGTAGTATAATACTTTATTAACAATTTTATAATATTAAGGATTAGGGTTATAATTATGAGAAAGTCTTTTCGGACTATAGGGAAAGTCTTCAGAGACTGTAGCCCCACCCTTCCCGCGCGCCAAGGCACGCTAATGCACACTAAAATTTTTGAGCCAATTAAATCGCTCGCATCCATTTGAATCTCCACACTCGTCTTGGTAGCGACTGTCACGATTACCAGCAACTGATACGGCTGTCAGCGATTGATTGTCAGCGACTGTCACGAATCTCAACGGCTGTTAGCGATTGCCAGCGACTGTCACGAGTCTCAACAGCTGTCAGCGATTGATTGCTAGCGACTGTCACAAATCTTAACGGCTGTTAGCGATTGCTAGCGACTGTCACGAATCTCAACGGCTGTTAGCGATTGCCAGCGACTGTTACGAATCTCAACAGCTGTCAATAGGTTGAAATCTGGGGGCTTGGCGGGCGCGGTACGGTTTGCTAACGCTAAGAATAAGAGTGTGGAGATTTAGAATGGATGCGAGCGATTTAATTGGCTCAAAAATTTTGGTGTGCATTAGCGCGCGGGAAGGGTGGAGCGAGGGTGTGAGTGGGTGGGGCTACAGTCTCTAAAGACTTTCTCTACAGTCCGAAAAGACTTTCTCATAATTATAGCGAATTAAACGGCTAGTTATAAAAGTAATATTTATTCGGGTAATTATTATAACGTATATTATTGATCCGACGATAATTTAATAATCCCGTATTTTATTGAAAGTAATTATGCTATTGTAGGGCAAAAATTTTTCATTATTTATCGGAATAAAAACGAAGGTATAAGGATTTTTAATAAATTTAATAATTTTATAAATATATTCCTATTAAAATAATTAAATTAATTTTACCTCTTAATTTCGAATAATTTTAATACTTAGAAATTATTAGAAGTTATTACCCCCTATAAATTTATATTTCTCCTCCAAATTCTTTATTATTTAACTAACTTTATCGTATAATTTTTAATCGAAGGTAAATATAATATTATTAATATAATAAAAAACTAAAATCCCACCGCGTTTAAAAATATATAGATCTTCGAATAATAATTAAAAACCTATATTCTTAAAAGTATTATTAAATTTTCGTTACTAAAATAAAAGAATACGTCGTAAACTATAAAAGGCCTTAAGTAATTTAAGGACCGTATAATACTTACGATATCTAGGGGGTATATATATATAAATCTCCTTATTAAAATAAGTGTTAACGAAAGTATTTATAGCGTTGTATTAAATAAATTTAAAATTAAATTTAGCGGTATAAACGATAATAGATCGGAAAGAACAATTAACTAACGTAGAGGTATACATTTTTTTCCTATAATAATACTATTAATCCCCTCTAATTATAAAGCGAACTTTTACCTTCTAAAGGTAGCCGTACTTATTGAACTTATATACGTATATTTATATATAATCAAAAATCTAAATACCCTTAATATAAAAGATATCCTTATCGACCTCTATTTACAACCTTATCTCCTTATAGCTATTAAAATATATTTCTTTTATTTATTTAAAGAAATCTCCTAATTTATAATATTTAAAATTATAGTAAATCTTTAAGACTAAAAATAAATTTTAACGCTTAATAAAATTTAACCGGCTACCCTTAATAATTAAATAATTAATTTCTACCTTCGTAATAACTTTACCTTATTTCTAGCCTATTAATTAAATAAATTTCCCAATATTAAAGGCAACTTCCTATAATTCGAAAAATAGGAAGGAAATAGGCTTTAGTAAGTCAATAATAAGATTAGTAGAAAGAATAGCTAATAGTATATTTAGAGGGGTAGGATATCTAAATATAAAATCGAAAGATATTTTACTTTAAGCCCTAAATTTAATTAATTTAGGGTTAATAATATTATTACTATCTACCTATAGTTCGTTATCGAAAAGCGACGGTAATAATTAGGTAAGACTGTTGTCTTCTATATTTTAAATTGCGTTAAGGGGTTCGAAATATTATATAAATAATTAAAGTAAGTAATCGACCTTATTAAGTAAATTAGAAATTTTATCGCTAATTAACTTCAACCCTTCCTTAATTTCGTTAGGGTTCCCTAAATAAATTGAACTCTTATTAAATAATATATTATAAATATAAATAATACGGTTTGCCTACGGGTTCTAAATTTAATATATAAATAAAGTAATATAATTAACGAAGTAACCGATTTATACTTTTAACTAAAATTTCTTTCGTCGCTGCTCCTTTTTCTAGGCGATTCCTATTATCGTATAGACCTTGCAACTATAAATACGTAAATAATTAAGATTAAACTTCCGGGGATTAATTTACACCCCTTTATAGTAAGCTACGAAAGTATAAAACTGTTCGTAGGAAGACTTTTAATTATAAAAATATTTAAGTAATCGGTTAATAAAGTAAACTATTATTAAAACAATTTAAAGCTAAAGGTTATAAAGGAAATAAAAATTATTTATTATAATGCGCGCCTTTTCTTTAATTATGAGAGACTCTATCCGCACGTGGATAAAACTCTATCCGCACGTGGATCCACTTTTTCCCTCACACATATCCCTAACCCTGCCATCCCCTCCCTGCC